>PVIA01005080.1:0-122893 GCA_004024845.1 Tonatia bakeri
GGGGGGGTTACAGCTTCCTGAGACCAGGCAGGGCGGTCTCCAACACTTTTGAAATATTTTAGGGAATATAATCAATGATGTAATTAATTTGCTAAAGTATACACAAAAAATAAAAACATAATGAAAGGTTCATTCCTAGTAAAAGTCATTTAGTGACCTCAGATTATGAAGCACATGAAGCTACAAAAGTAATATAAACAGTATATAAGAAACCACCAATAGTTTATGTCCAAATATTAATAAAGAGCAATGAGCATCTAACCAAAATCACTTTATTTGGAACCTAAGACTAATCCTTTTTAATGAAAATGATGAATTGAGCTGTTTTCCTATGGGGATATTAATATGGCTTAAATATAACATTTGCATCATTGAATATATATATAGAGGGAAACATACTTTATCACAGATTTTCCTTGTTAAAGAATCTTTTTAAAGCTTTACCATCTGCAAAATAGTTTTTTAAAAACAAAAATCTTTCACAAGATTCTATAATATAATTTTTAAAAGCAATACAATTATTAGTTGATGCATTTTTTTCTGCTTATTGTATAACTATATTAAGATGACAGTGGATGTTATGGTGAATTAATTCATAAAAACCAAACAAGGCAAATCTTTCTTCTTCTAAAGAAATTGACATTTCAGTACTTCATGAGGTAGTAAGAAGTTTAAAAAATGTGAATTACAATAATCTGTAAGAAAATACAAATATAGAGTAAATATGTTGTAAACAGTTAAGTAAAACCCTTCAAGTTTAGCTGACCCAAGTAAGAGTTCAAATTCAAATATCTTAATCTAATTCAATCTGAAATTTATTTGTAACCTCTAACAAATCATTGAGCTTGCAATTCAGCCCTTTAATATGTATAGAATGAGGATAACAATTCCAGATTATATTGTGAGGTTGATAAAGTCTATAAACTAAGTATGTCTCATAACATAAAAAGGTAATAATAACATTACATTTTTATTGAAATAACTCATGGTAAATTTAAATCTAGGTAGCTAGTGAAATATGTGCTTCTTGATAAAAGGCACATTACAAATGGAAATCATGCTCATATACTTCATTTTATATGAGGCACCGTTATTTTAGAGACATTTGGAAAAAGTAAAATGTTGCCAGTTAAAATATAATGCAATATTTTATAACTTCAAATTTATTTTGTTGTTTTATTTGTTTATATCTTTACTTATTAAGACATTTCTTTTACAATTACATAGTTGTTAATTTCCACCATATGACTTACTATTACTTTTGTTCTAATTTTCAAACACAATATACTTTGCTCTCAATGTCACAATATGCTTCCAAATTTTGAAGACTTTAAATTTTTCCAATATGGAAAAGTTTGAATATATATAAAAATAGAGAGACAAACATAATGAATCTCAATGTACCTTTCACTCAGCTTCAATAATTATGAAGTCATTTATACCCTCATTCATTTCCCTGCTCTATCACTGGAATACTTAAAGTAAATCATATAATTTACTTATAGTTCAGTGTATATATACATATATATATATTTCAATGTATATCTCTAAAATATACATTTAATGTATTTAATTTATAATAATATCATTATTACAACTAAAATAGGAGTATGTTTCCAATGCTGTCAAACTTATAGGTAGAGAAGAAATACCTTTTAGATGCCAATTAAATTTAAAAATTCTAACAGTATAGTAGTACATAAAACTCAAATGAGGTGAAAATAATAATTTAAATAACAGTCTTTAGATATCTATATCATAGGTGCTGTTTGCATGAAGTGTATTTAAGTTGCATACCAATTACAGAGATGTTAAAGTAAAAGAATGAGTTTCTTGAAATGTGACTATGATTTAAATACTATAATTCCCTTTTTCTTTCCAATATCACTTATGACATCCCAAAATTATGGGGAACAATATATTTAATAATGAATGAATAAACTATGGACCCTTCAAGGATACACCCACTTGTTTGGCATGGTTTAAATAGAATATTTCCCCATATTTGACATTCACTTAGTATGTCCACCAAGGGGCCATATAAATATATATAAAATATATATACACATACATTTTTTGTCATCTCTGGAGGACCCAAAGTAACCATTAATCACAGTTCACTGAGACATTCATAGAGTGATAAATAATTTTTTGATGATAAAACTAGTTAGGTGTCTTCTGTGTTTGGTATAAATACAAAATTTTCAACTATGTTTCAATGAATTCTGTCAGAGCGTGCAAAATGCTTCAATAATGTTCTTTTTGACAGTTACTGTCAATCTGCTGACTCAGCATCTGCTTTAACCTCTTCCTAGAATGCATTTTTACTGCTCAGAGACCAAGCCCTAGAAAGCATGCAACTTAATTTAGAGATATATTTGATGTTTCATCTATTAAATCCATCTGCAAAATACTTGGAAAGCAGAAATAGAATACTGAAGTAGAAACGTTACTAACTTCTGTTGCTTTTGCTATATTATTCCCCCTGACAATTGCATCAGTGGCAGCATTTGTCCTCTTTCTGTTGTCCCCTTTCCTACCCAGAACCTATTTTAGAGGTCTTCATGCCCATTCCCTGGCTGCAAGGGCATCCATCATGAAGCAGTGCGAGCCTTTGTTTAGCTGCTGTATAATAAAGCAGAAGAGGCAAAGCTCTGGAGCTAGAAACTATATCATTATTTTAGCACAAGGCTTCCTGGTTGTGACAGAAGTAGAAACTTCCTGATTCTATCACTTCCTGGAAGTTCTAGAGGCAATCAAAATCCTGGCAGCACAGAACTGCCCTGTGACTTTGGGCATTTTTCTTGGGAGATCAGCTGAGAGTGTGTTTCTTCAGTCCACCCATGAATTCAGGTATTCTACCCTGCCTATAAATTTGCTGTCTGGTTATTATGGGTGTGTTTGTATCAAAAGATTAGCCATAGTTGTTGAACATGTGATAAGCTGATATATATCCTAATAGGTAACTTTTCCCTGTTACTTTTTATGGCCTTCTGAATCTAATAAAGTATGGATTAAGAATAAAGAAATGTCTAAATATTATATGTCATACTCGTTATATTATATGCCGTATTTATTATAATGTATATTAGGTTGTTTCTATCTTCTTATTGTGAATAATGCTACATACTCTTTTTTAAATGGAAAGATTTTGGGAAAAGTAGAATTCTTGAGTTAATTGGGATAACTTTAAATATTGAAAGTTCACAAGGAAAAGATATTAGAAGTACATATATTATAAAGCTATAGTGTTACATGTCCATTTATAAAATAATTTATTATTTTAACTGGATTTTATACTTTTAAAATTTTTTACTGTTGTTCAAGTATAGTTGTCTCTAAGCAAAATATAACCAGAGACATTGAATAATGAACAAACTGTCAGTAACCAGAGAGCAGGGGGAAGATAGATTTTATATTTTAAATTTATTTAATTTTACTCAAAACTTTTTATGAATTGTGAAAGTATAAAATGGAACATATTTTGTATTAATTTGACTTAAATGTGTTGTAATGTTTTATAATATGATAATGACAACAATTTGCCATGTCAGAATTATATATTTACTTCTCTTGTTAAAATATACAGCAAGTAGCCCTGGCTGGTGTGGTTCAGTGGATTGAGTACAGAGCACCAGCCTGAGAACCAAAGGGTCACTGATTCAATTTCCCAGTAAGAGCACATGCCTGGGTTGCAGGCCAAGTCCCTAGTAGGGTGCGTGCAAGAGGTGACCACACATTAATGTTTCCCTTTATTTCTCCCTCCTTTCCCCTCTGTCTAAAAATAAATAAATAAAATCTTAAAAAATATACAGCAAGGACATTATTATATAGTACAAATTATTTTCATTATTTGTATGGACTCTATTTAACCACTTAAATCAATACCATATCAAACTATTAATAAATAGTTTTAAATAATTTAAAACAACCATAATCTTCTCAACGTTAAACATCTATCTCTAGTTTTACACACTGGCATCTAATCAGAATCTATACAGATGTTTAATTAAAGGTATTTGAGCTCATTATTAGGCATGTTTTTTTCTAATTAATTTTCCTTCAACTATATTATTAAAGAGTTATTGATAATATCATTTGATCACAAATTTTAATGGCTGGCCAATGGAATCTCACATATATCTCAGTTTTACAAACTATTTCCTTTTTCCATTATTTTAATCAACAACAAAACTGCCACATGTCTTTTTATGAATAGAAAGTTTTTTGGTTTTGTTTTTTCTTTTAATTTCAACTTTGATTGAATTATTCTTTAAATTTACATTTTCATTTTTGGGAGTGGGATTTCTGGGTCAGAAGATAAAGTTATCCGAATGATTATATCTATGAGTTTCACATTGCCTTTCTGTTTTTGTATTGTTTTTAAACTCACCAATAGTATAAGAATGTAACAATTTAAGCACAGTATGCCACACATTTAGAGTTATCACTTTCTTTTCTTTAATTTCGTGCACAAAAAATGGATATAATCATTTGTTTATCTCTTTTAAGCCAAATACTCTAATATTTATCATTTTCTTACAAAGAAAATTTTATTGCATGATGATGGTGTCAGCATTTGCATTTAAATAACTTGATAGCATTAGGATAAATTTAATAGAGTGGAATTTTCTTTGCATGATTGAAAACACCCCATAAATGTAGACATTCTTCATAGAAAAAAAAGTCAGTGTGTTAAAAAAACAAACAAACTACTGAAGCCTGCCACAATTAAATATTGACCAGACATGCCTGAAGAAAAACCTGGAAAAACTGGATATATGCTGAATAGGTTAGCATGTTGGGAAAAAAAATGAACACTGATATTATTCTATGATTGGTGGACAATACTTCACTTGTATGAAAACAGGTGAGGAACTCAGAAAGTTGAATAGTTATAATGGGAAGGGAGAAGAGAAAAATGTTGAAAAAAATTTATAAATGTTTTTGAAAATAGTTATCCTTCATACATACTATTATATTTGATCCTACAAAATCTTAAGCGTGTTAAGAAGACAATAGAATTTTGAATATTAAACAGCATGAGGTTTATTAAGAATAGATATGCCACAGAAGCTTAATAGCTTCTTTTGATTCATTGTTAATTACAAAATTACAGCATGCTGTGAATAGGCTCTATCTTCAATATTTGGACTTTAGTAAGTACTTTAGAATACTGTTTTTAAAATATTTTTACCATTATAACTTTTAATTTATTATTGGTATAGGACATGTTTGAAGCTAGATCTTTTCAATAACCTCTCCTGAGTAGAGACTGAGATAAAGATTGTGTTCCTGGCTTGTGTGGCTCAGTGGGCTGAGCACCAGCCTGTGAACTGAAGTGTCACGGGTTCAACTCCTGGTCAGGGCACATGCCTGGGCTGCAACCAGGTCCCAGTTTGGGAGCAGGAGGCAATTAATAGATGTTTCTTTCCCTCTCTTTCTCCCTTCCTTTCCCCTCTCTAAAAAAAGAAATAAAATATTTAAGAAAAAAGGTTATTTAATCTTTTGTGCAACAAGTCAGAATTTAGCTAGTATAGAAACTAACAATGTTCTAAGTCCATTACAGGATTTTCATCAATTTTATCATTGTACATTGCACATCATCAGTGTAAATTCACGAAATAATTTTTAGATGAAAATAATAGTTTTGAGGCAAAGAGAAATTAAAATTGATAAATAGAAAGTACTGATATCTGAACAGCAGTTTGTATGTGCCAGAAAACCAATATCTATCAATGCCATGAAATACTAATTAAGGGAAAAATAAAATATATTGAAAGACTATTTTAAGGTCATATTTTCATACAAATTATAAGAAATTAGATAAATTTTAACTAGAATACCAGTAAAAAAAATATACTGATCTTACAAGCAAGTTCATTATTTTATATGTTATTAATAAAGTTGATTTTAGGGAGTCTTAGTGCCATTCCAATGCGCTGAACATCCTCACATTCAAATCACTTTTTTAAAGAAATGAGGTTGTTAGTATTAAAGTCCACATGCTTAGGCTCAATAAATTTTATACATCGAATCTAAAAGGAGAGGTAGGAGCATAGATTTCTTTGTTTAAACACAAAACAATTTCTCCATCAAATTATTTCAGTTTCTTGCTTAAAACTTCTCAGTAGTTTCTTCCTACACAGCCACATCATTATATGGCCTCAGTTTATATACCTAAATTCATTTTCAGTTATTTTATTTTTAATTTTATTTTACCAAAGTTTTGAGTGACAGTGATTAATAAGATAATATAGGTCTCAAGTGTACATTTCTATGATATATGATCTGTATATTGCATTGTGTGCTCACTACCCAAAGTCAAATCATCTTCTGTCATCATATATTTAACCCCCTGTCCCTTTTACTACAGCCTATTCACTTTATACCACTGTCCACATAGCACAGCTTACTTCAATATTGGCTCACTGCTTTCTTGTTTCTAGAACCTATCAAGCATATTCCTTCCCCAGAGTTTTTCTACACTTGGTTCTTTCTCTTTCCAAGTTTTCTTCAGCCATTTGCATGACTCACTTCATTTCACTGATGTCACTGCTAATATATTTCTTTCTTCTAAGGTTCTTCTTTCAGCACCATTTCTATAATGGCCCCTTCGCTACCTGTCACTCTTTACCCCCATTAGCATTTAGTAAGTAAGCCATAACTATTAGTTAGATGAGTGTATGGATGAGTTTCAATTTTTCAGCTATAAAGTGAATGTCACAATATGTGAGTTCTAGAGTTCCCATTATTCATACCTGTTCATAAAAATAAGGTGGCTAACATTCACACTGAACATCTATCACATGCCATATATTTTCACATTGAATGTGTATAATAAACTTGCAAGTAATTTTATTGTCTCCATTTTACGTATGAGCAAACTGAAGTTTGAAAGAGTGAAGTGCACAATGACTCACAACACAATACTAGTAAATTAAAAAAATGGAATTCAAGTTCAGGCTTACTAGACTGAAAAGCTAATAAACTTTATGCTACCTAGGCTTTTTAAAACTAGACTTGTTTCAAAAGATTCTCACATGGAAGCTGATGTGTGAAAGTCTGCCCATAAAATCAAGCTGGTTCTAAGAAAGCAGTGAAGGAAAGGAAACTTACGTGACATCTCCACAAATTATTATTCTCTCCCTGCAGAGGAAGCACCCAGGAGCACCATTTAAAGACCAATGAACTACTTAACAATGCCTCTCAAACATCAGCTGTGCAATACTGGTGACACATATTTCCTGTAGGCTTTACATAGCTTATCTTATGTTTTCCCAAGAACAGTCAAGAAATGTAATGTGTCTGGAAATGCATCTACCAAGTAAGTATTGAGATAATTTAAAGATTATACAAACAGCTGGAGCAATACAATGTGTAACATGGATTGGAAAACTCAAAAATTAAAAACATATATTTCCAAAAATAATGTATTAATCTGCATATATGCAATACAGTCTCAATCAAAATACTATAATTTTCTAGATGTAATTAACACATTAAATTATATATATGAAAATATAGAGTTAAATATAACTTGGTATGATGATGATGAAAAATAGGACAAGGTAGGAGGTCTTATATTATCAGTTACAAAATTATAGTGCTGAGTGTACTGTTTTGATAAAAGAATAGATAAATCAATCAGTGGAACAGAATAGAAAACCCACAAACAGGTATAAATATTTATGAACACTTGGTTCCTAGCAGAGGAGGCAGTTCAGAGCAACAGCCTTTTTAACTGATGATGCCAGATGCAATGATATAGAAATCATAGTGTGATTTCTTCGTCACAAAAATAAATTTGAGTTCAGGGCTGATCTCAGAGCAAGTAGTAATATTTTGAGAAAAATACGTAGAGTAAAACTATGACTATCTTTTAAATAAATAATTTATTTAAACAAGAACAAAGGCACAAAGCATAAATAAATCTCAGTAAATTATTAGAACTAAGAATTAAAGCTAAGAATCTCTCTCCATCAAACAGCATCATACAAAAACAAACAAACAATGGGTTGACAGAAAGAAACAGCAGAGATCTAGAAAATGTGAACAGATGTATGAGGCCTGTCTGGAAAAAGTTCAACCAATGTTAATATAATGAGAATGGTCTGCGTGACATCAGTGTAACCTGGCAGCCAAGGAGAGTGGACTGGAATGCACATGTGTGAACAATGATGACTTCACTGTACCAGTCAGTGGGGGCAGTAGACACCATTGAGTGAGCATGTGTACCGTGTAGGCATCACAAACAAAATGACTGAGTAAATAGAACCACAGATCTTCATCTAATTTGCAATAAGCTTGAACATTCCTCTGTGGAAACTATTTAGATGATTCACAAGCCCAGAGCTGTGGGCATCTGGTGATTGGTAGCTCCATCACGACAATGTGCCTGCTCACATATCACATCTCATGCGGAGATTTTTGGTGATATATCAAATCACCCAGGGGACTCAGCTTTACTATAACCAAGATTTGGTGCCCTATGACTTCTGGCTTTTCCCAAAACTAAAATCACCTTTGAAAGGGAAGAGATTTCAGACCATCGATGAGATTTAGGAAAATATGATGGGGCAGCTGATGGTGATTGGGAGAACTCTGTGAGGTCCCAAGGTACCTATTTTGAAGGGAAGTGCGGTGTCATTGTTCTATATATAATGTTTCTTGCATCTTGTGTCTTCTTCAATAAATGTATCTATTTTTCATAGCACATGGCTGGATTCTTTCTAGACAGACCTTTTTGTGCACGCAAGCCTACAAGATACATCTATATATGTGCATATATATGAATATATTTTAAAAGAATTCCTCAAATTAATCTATCTGAACTACATGTAATTTAGCTTGTAGGCAAAGCAAAATTCAATACCCTTTATATTAACATAATATGTATCCCTCAAGAGAATAAATTTACAATATCCAACATTCAATCAGGTATAGTCATTTGGAAACACAGTTTGTTAGTTTCTTATAAAACTAGACATATTCTTAGAAAATGATGAAACAATTTCCCTCTTGGTATTTACCCAAAGGAGTTGAAAATCTCTGTCCACACAAAACCTGAACACAGATGTTTATGACAGCTTTATTTATAATTGCCAAAACTTGGAGGCAAACGATATGTCATTCAGTAAGTGAATAGATAAATAACCTCTGGTTCATTCAGGCAATAGAATAGCATTCAGTGCTAAAAAAAAACAACAACAACAACAACCACAACAAGCTATTGAGTCATACAAAAACATGGAGAAAACATAAGTTCGTATTATTAAATGAAAAAATCCCATCTGAAAAGGACCCATACTATATGATTTCAACTATATGATGTTCTGGGTCAAAGCAATACTGAAGATATTAAGAAGACCCATTATTGGCAGGGGTTGAGGAAATTGGAGAGAGATGAACAGGTGGAGTACAAAGAATTTTAGGACAGTGAAAATAATACGATAATGATAGATACATGTTATCATACATTTATCTATATTCATAGAACATACAACACCAAGAATGAACTCTAATGGAAACTATGGACTGTGAGTGATAATGATGTATATATAACACATTTCCCAATCTCAGGGAGGAATGTTAATAATGGTGGAGACTATATATGTATGGGGATAGAAAGTACATAGAAAAATTTCTATACCTAACCCTCAATTTTGCTGTGAATTAAAAGTCCTTTTAAAAATAGTCTCAACTTAATAATACAATATTGAATTTGGAACTTTCACCTGATGGAATTACAGTTGATTAGACAAGGGGAAAGAAAAAAAATCACTAAACCTGAAACATAATAAACTGGAAAATACAGAAAAAGAAGAGAATGAAACCAATAAAAACATCCTAAATGTCCTTGAGATACAAATTTTATCATATATATAATTAGAGTCAAAGAAAGAAAGGAGAGAAATCAGGGAGATAAGTTTTTTAAATTGAATAAATTATATTTAAAATGCATTAAATTTAATGAACAATACAAATTTACAGATTTTTAATAATCTCAACTGTTCTCAAGTAGATAAACATAAAGAGAATCATATAAAGGAAGTTTGTTAAATATTGCCGAAAACCACTGATAAAAAAAAGTTTTCAAAATTGCCAAGTAGGAGAAGTCCAGGGTACAGGTACATAGAAACAAATAAACAAAAAAGAAACAACTTTGTACTATCTGTCACACACAGTGCAGGTAAGAAAGCAACAGACCAACCTTAAAATGTTAAATTAAGATAAAAACTATAAAATTGAAATCTAAACTAAGCTAAAATTATTTTTAAAAGTACAGTGGTGCCTAAGTATATATCAGCAAGTAAAATATGAGATAACTTATTGTCAACCAACACTCAGTACAAGTAATATTAAAGGCAGATTTTCATACAGGAAGAAATTACCAGGTGGAAACTTGGATCTACACAGCAAATTAAAGAATAATGGCATGGAAAATAAGTAAGTAAATAAAGGACATTTGGGTCTTGTAAAAAAATTCTTGATTGCATTGTAAAGGTTATAATACGTGCAGGAGAACAGGTATGGTAACATAGGACAGGGGAGGATAGAAAACGGGTTTGCTGGGCATGCCTGATTACTTTGTTGAATTGTACTGGACATTATTTGAAGGCAGACAGTGATAATGGAAAGATGCATTTTTAACCATAGAGCAGCTATTAAGAACAGATCAAAAGAATGTAGCTAAATAAGCTAATAATAGAGCACTTGGTATGCTAGAAGTACTCAACTCAAAAAAAGGCAGGCGAAGAGCTAAGAACAGATGTGACTAAACAGCGTTGTGAAAATTTAAACCCAATCAAACAATTGCATTCAATAGAAATTACCTGAACACTCCAATTAAAAAAGAAAGCTTAACAGAGTGAATTAACAGCAGTAAAAAACCAAACGCTGTTTATAGAAAAGCCACCTTATATAATAAGAAAAAGGGAGGTAAAAATGTAAAAAGATAGACTATGAAAACACTTCGAAAAGTGGCTGGAAAGACTACATTAACATTTAAATATTTAGATTTCAGAGTAAGAAATATCTTCATGGAGGATTAAGAATATTTCACACTGAAAAAGGGGACAGTTTTTCAAGAAGAAGTAGCAATCTTCATCTTATGCACCTTTCTAATAACACAATTAAAACTGAGATAACTGAAATAAGAAATAGAGAGAAATCTACAAGCATATTGGAAATTTCAATACTTCTCTCTATTAACCACAGAGAATGAGATAGAAAATGAATGAGACATACAAGATGTACATTGAATATAAATAATACTTATAGAACATACCACTCATACATAACATTTTTCCAAGTTTAAAAGGAACATTCTAAAACAATGATTTGTTGCACCAATTGTCTTAATATATTTAAAATGACTGAAATAATACAGAATATTTTATCTTAATAAATGGATTTAATTATGAAACCAAGAAATTAATTAAAAACAACACATTGTGAAAATATATACTTTAAAAATTCAGAAGAGATTTTAGAAAATATTTTTTATTAAATGAAAATTAACACAGCATATTGAAAACATATCCAGAATTTTTGGTGACTGTTAAAGCAGTACTTAAAAGGAATATTAGAAATATTCCCTTAAAATGAGATATTTATATTAGAAAAGAAAAATATGAGCTACCAGCTGCTACTATCCACAAGCTAGGAAGATTGAGGTTCAAATTTTAAGAACTGAAAATACGAATTTTGGTGACATTGTGGAGTTACAGGACATCTACTCCATTGCTGTGGGAATTAAAATTGTAAAATATTTTAAATAACAGTTTGAGTTTCTAATAATTCAAAAATATATACAAGTACCATGAACTAACCATTGCAATCCTATGCATTTATTAAAGATATGTTCTCCTAAAACTGTGTATAGAGATGTTTGTAGCAGCTTTATTCATAACAAAAGATGATCAGTGAAAGTATTGGGAATACCATAGTTAAAGATGTTAGAGAAGGAGAATGATGCTGAGCAAATCAAGGGGAAATGCCTAGAGATTTTGAAAGAAAATTTTGCATGCATAGATCACAGGGAGGAAAAAATGAATATAGTTTCAACAATGGAGCAAGTAACATTGCTAAGTGGCACAGTGAGATCAAGAAAGATAAGACCTAGAGCGTGATCATTTTGGTTTGTGAATTTTTAATCTAGAATTCTGTCTCATTTGTCTCCTTAGGCTAGCAGTATCAATTACTATGTATGTGAAATTATAACAAAGTTCTACCAACTCTAGGATGACACCAAATCATTGTACATCTCTTTCTTGACAGTGTTTCTTATGAATATATATACATATATATTATATATATATACATGCACACACACAGAGGTGAACGAAAATAGGTTTCCAGCTGTCAGTATGTGAAACAGAATTTATTCTTGTATTATAATTTATTAATTATTGTACTATGTTTTATATGAACAACTGGAAACCTACTTTCTGCCCCACCCTATATTATTCTCCTTCCTTCTTAATGAACATGAATTTAGACACAGATAAACTTCTAGGAAATTTTGGGAAAAAATTCTTATATGATTCAAGAAAATGTCATGATTCATCTGTTCCTGGTATGCAGTTTTAACTTGTCAACAGTAAGACTGACATAGATTCCATGCTTCTGTTAAAGTGATGATCTGAATACTGATTGTGGATTTCAACTGCAGATGTTAGAAGCAAACCATCTCTAACAGATGTATAATCTGATTAAATATGCAATGCAATGATATTGTCAAAACCTATTAATCACTCTTTCAGGACACATTAGTGTAGGCTTTACTGACAGCTGTGAGGATTGGAATTTCTCTACAGTTACAGGTACTGTGGCTCATCCACATCACCCGATGGCCCTCAAAAGGAAAAATAAACAGAATAAGCAAGTTCCCAGTGTAGTTAAAATGTTGGATGTTGTTTTTGCCCCCCTCCATGAGAGAGGAAAGATACATAGATTTTTCCTGCAGTAATGTTTATGCCACCTACATTTATTTGCTTCTTACCCCAAATAGCAGGACTGCTTTCTGTCATGCTGGAACTAATTCAGGAATGCAGATACAGGGCCAAACCTGCAGCATGCATATATTAGATGCAGTCCCATGACTGATGATTGTACAATATGTGTTCACAGATGAATAGTGGCAAAGCGTTTTCCCCACTGAGAATGCTAACAAGTATTGATTTCTCAGCCACTGACACTCACAGGTGCTGCAATTTATTTTGGAACAGCTAGCACCTTAATTTTATGATCACAAGCCACAGATCTTTTTTTTTGTCCTTGGATCACCCTTACAGTTTGAGATTCCTGGCAGTACTAATGATCTTTTGTAAAACCAAACAACTGTCTTCCAATATGTAATGCTAATGTTCTCATACTGAATTGCTTTGAGTTCCAAAATTTTTACACCAGTCTGTTACAAATAGATAAATTAATTGTAATCAAAATTTACTCTCCCCAATTCTCTTTTTGAAATACAATGAATTGTAAATGACCAAAATGCTCAAAGATTCGACTTCTTCAGTTGTAAGAGATGAGCAACTGTGTCATTCTCTGAGCTAGCTAGAAAAAATAAAGGAAGAAAGATCAAAAAATGTACTTCAGTTCTCAAACCATTCGTTAAAACTTGAATTGACCAGTTGTTACTTTAAGAGGGTAGGAAATGGTATTAGCTTCCATTCCTTCCAGATCTCTCCAAAGGAGCAAGCTCTTACTTTCCACTCTTCTCCCTTCGGACATATGTCACTATCATAAATACTGTTTTGCAAAGTTTCCTGTACCATGATTTGACTATGGGGGATCACTCCCAAAGTGTTTTTCTTATGCAGAAACCTACAGCAAAAAAAATTATACCGGAAACCGACTTTCTTAGCTTTAGAATATGTGTAATAGCAACCACATCCTGCTGACCAATATGCAGTATCTTCATTTTGCTTCTCCTTAACTGCTGTAAGAGGAGAGGAATCTTCATAGATTTATCCTTAAAGGACTGTTAATGTGGAAATAGGAATTGCATTTCTTTCACGGATGAATTAGCTCTTAGAATGAGGCCTTCATTGTGACTGTCAAGGATTCACTTGCTTAAGGATATGTTTTTTTTATAAAATAGAAACTAAATTTCTGTGGTCAATTCAGTGAGGATATAGAAAAAAATGTGACTTTGAAGACTGAGTGTGATAACAGTTTTATAGATTATTTGCTTTTCCTTAATTTCTGTATCAAGATAATCAAATTGAGAGGTTTTAATTACTAAATACAATAAGAATCACTTTGTTTTTAGTATTTCCACAACTATCATTTGCATTTTTTTTTTTTTTGCAAAATTTAACCTATAGTAATGTTTAGGCCTTCAACTTTGTGTACTGAATCCACACATTGTATCACATCTTTGGATCACTGACTCACTGGTTTAAAGTCGCTTTATTCAACAAATATTACAAATAACACCGGAATAATTATGTACCCAAAATTTTTTAAATTAAAGGAACACACTTGATTTTCCTTTACCATATACTTTGTTTCAAATCCTATCATTAGTTAAAACAAATTTACATAGGATCAGCTTATATAAAAGAGTTAGATATGGAAAACAGTATGGGGGTTCCTTAAAAAATTAAGAATAGAATTAATTACTATATGACCAAGTAATCCTCTCCTGCGTGTCTACCTGAAAATTTGGAAACATTCATTTATAAAGATATATGCTCCCTTATGTTCATTGCAGCATTATTCACAGCAGCCAAGACATGAACACAACCGGTGTCCCTCGGTAGATGATTGGGTAAAGAAGATGTGGTATATACATACAATGGATTACCACTTAGCCACATGAAAAGATGAAATACTCCCACTTGTGACAACATGGATAGAGTTTGAAAATATCCTAAGCAAAAGAAGTCAGAGAGAAAAAGTTAAGAGCTACATGATTTCACTCATATGTGGGACATAAAACAAAGTAGCAAATGAACAAACAAAAAAAACAAATAAATCATAGACACAGATAACAGTATGGTCTGGCAGTAAAGGGTTAAGAGGGTCAAACATATCATGTTAGAAAATGATTTGATTTTAGGTGGTGGGCACGCAATGCAATATCCAGATCATGTGTCATAGAATGCAATATCCAGATCATGTGTCATAGAAATGTATGCTTGAAACCTCTATTATGTTACTAACCAGTGTCACCCAAACTTAATTAAAACATAAAAAGAAAGTACTATTGAAGACAAAAGAAACGCTATAGCTGGTATGAATAATAATTAATACTATACAAATAAGGGAGACACCTTGAAATTAAATACAATGCTTAGTACAAAGCGAAAGGTAATCCAATTAAGTAATAATCTTTCTGGAAAAGTCAGTACCTTTTTCTTGCCAGATATCAATCTTCACTATTTCAGGTTTGTCTTTTCTTCTAAAAATAGAAGAAAGAATGCCCTAGTTATGAATATTAAAATAAAATTATATATAACAAATTGATCATATTTTGGCCATTCAAAAATTGTAACATTCTTTATAAGCTTTGGTTAAGACTCAAGAAGAATATTTTTTAAAATTTTCAATACATAAGAAAGTGTACACATTCCCTAAACCCAAAGTTGTATGTGTAGATGCGTATGCTGGAATAATTATGCACAATTTTATTTAACAGGAACTCAGTCCTAACACCATCACTGATTTTTTTGTAAAGATTTTATTTATTTATTTTTAGAGAGGGAAGGGAGGGAGAAAGAGAGAGAGAGAGACATCAATGTGCGGTTGCTGGGGGCCGTGGCCTGCAACCCAGGCATGTGCCCTGACTGGGAATCAAACCTGCAATGCTTTGGTTCACAGCCCGCGCTCAATCCACTGAGCTATGCCAGCCAGGGCTCCATCACTGATTTTAAATTAGCATTAAAAGGCATATTTAAATTGTAAGTGACAAAAACAGACCTATTTTTGTGGGCAAACTCACTAGTACAAAAATAAGAAACCTCTTTTTTCAGATTCTGTAAGTCAAAATTATGATGAAATATTAATACCAAATTGAATTGTTACTTCTAAGTAATGCATGCTTATATTTTTAAATATCAAATAATTCTACAAGTCTTACAAACAACATTTTCTGTTTCCAAATTCCCAACTGTTAGCTCTTGTTCTTCAAAAGTTTTTAACTTAGGTGTACTTGTCTTTCCTTCTGGTACTGCATTGCTTATTCTTGGTATAAATTACAACTCTTATTTTTTTCTTTAGTTTTATATGTTATTTGTTAATTTCTAATAATATAAGATGAGGATTTAATTTGTAATAGTTTTGCACAACAAAAGGCATATAACCATCCTCATCTCAACACAGACTCATTCTCCTAGTCCCCTTCCTCTCCATGTCAGTGTTTGGGTTTTTATAAATACAGGGTTCTTATTACCAAACAATATCTGTGACATCCACCCTGTAATGTGCTGGTCTCACATTTTTTATTTGTTTGTTTCTTTTGAGTTATTAATTGCCTTTGTCTTTATTCCTACCAGAGCCATATAAATTTTCCCCAAATTCTCACAGAATAATTAAGCTTAACAGGTATTTGATCAGTTCCTTCCATATGCTTGTGGATAGCCCTCAGAAAACGCTTATCTTGCCCCTCCAAAGTTAGAGGGCTAGATTTCATCCTGGCAGGTTCTCTACTGCCATCCTAGAGATCCCTCTTAATTTGTTCCCTGGACACCAGGATTCTGCTTTCTTTCTATCCTTTCTCATGTAGTGGGTCATATCTTCTAGCAGTTCTCAAGAGGGGTATATATGAGGACATGTGATGATATACTACACATATACATATGTGTGCATGTGTTTTTGTGATAAAATTACATGCATATGTGTATACATATGTGTATTTCTTATTCTTTCTCATCACTAAAATATGGCTGGAAACATATTTGTAGGTTCCTAATTATTTATTAATAAATTTTGGATGCCTTTTAAAAAATATTACCTTTCTAGAAATCCAAAGCTATTCAAACATTTATTGGTTTTTCTGAAAGCACTTACAATATTTTTAATCAATATTTTCATAAAATTTCATTGTTTGTTTCATTCATTGTTTTGAAAACCTTGAATTTTGGAAAAACATATCCTTTAATTGTGTCAAATTTGTTTGTTTTTAGTTTTTTGATAGCTTTCTTTTCTCCATTTGTTAAATACCAGTTAATGTGTTGGACTTTCTGCACTGGACTTTTAATTGACATTTTCATTATTTCCTATTGTTTTACATTGTACTGTCTTTCTGTTTATGTTTCTGAAGATATTAGTTTATCTTGTTACTCTTCTATATATAGTTACTTTACTTAATTTGTGTTGATGTTTTAAATTTATAAGAGCTGTCTTTTTATTGTCTGAATTTTCTTTTATGTCATTCCATTTTTTAAAATTATTTAAATATATATTTCTTTACTTCTTGCGTTGCTTTAGTCTAAAAAATCTCCTATAAGGAAATGCTCACTCTTAAGTTATTCAAACATAGATAATGAACATTTTTCTTTGTAAATATAACAATTTCTACCCTTTCATTTGTCATCTGTGAAGAATTATTGTTGATAACTTTAAAGTATTATTTTGAATTCATGATAAACCTCTCAGGGCTCTTTTTAGCTCTTTATTCACTAATATAAATGACTGAGTATCCCATAAGTACTTATAAAATACTTTCTTTGAAAATGTATTTATACCGCCCTGGCTGGCATAGCTCAGTGGATTGAGCACAGGCTGCGAACCAAAGCATCACAGGTTCAATTCCAAGTCAGGGCACATGCCTGGGTTGCAGGCCACGTTCCCCAGCAACTGCAAATTGATGTTTCTCTCTCTCTTTCTCCCTCCCTTCCCTCTCTGGAGGTAAATAAATAAAATCTTATTAAAAAATGTTTTTATACCATAAAAAGATAAATCTGCATATGTAAAATGTTGGGTGACTTTCTTCCTCTCATTTCACATGTAATGACTCAGAGCATTATGATCTACGGCCTCCATAATCTGGATTAGGAAAGAATAAAAGATATTATGCAACACTTTTAAGATTGTGTTGTTATTAATAAATGACTGAGGAAGGGAAGAAATAGAAGAGTGCTCTGTCATAATCTGCCACTGCCACAGCTCAGAGAATCCAGTCACAACTGAGGACACTGTTCTCTGTGAAGGTGGTATGGTCCGTGGAGTAGGGATGATCTTCCATATCATAGTGTGACTCTCTGCTGCAGACCCAGAGAAATAAGGCCACATTCTCTGTTAAAGGGAAGTTCAGCATATGTACATGAAAGGAAAAATTCAGATAGTGAGGATACTTTGTTTTGTACCCAAAGGTAAGGAAATAGCCCTTGTTTTATTGTCATGAATTTAAATGTTTCTTACTCAGTAAATAGCATTAAGCCGTGGCTATCAATAATCTTCCTGTGTCTCACCATGAAGTGTTTCACTAAAAATACAAATTCTGATCTATTGTATCACATATTTCTCAAAAATATATAATTTTCTTACTTGCATTGACAGAGAATATGTGACATTACTTTTATTCCCCTGAGAAATAACCTCAATATGCTCATTTGGCACATTTTTTAAAAAGACAAATAAAAATAAACCGCAGAAAGTTTATTTTTTAAAAGAAGAAACTGCTTGTATACAGATAACTTAAAACTCAACAATAAGAGAACAATGCAATTCAAAAGGGGCCAAAGACTTTTAACAGTTGTCTCATCAAATAAGTTAATACAAATGGAAAATCAGCATATGAGAAGATGCTCTAAATCATATGTCATTAGGGAAATGCAAATTAAAACAATGAAATACCACTATTACAATTACAATGGACAAAATATAGAACAGTAACACCACCAAATTTTAGCATGAATGTGGAACTATGGGAACTCTCATTCATTGCTCATGGGAATAAAAAATGATAGTTCCTTTGAAAGATAGTCTGGTAGTTTCTTACCAGAAACTAAATATAAGCTTGCCACATAATCCAGCAATCATGTTCCTTGGTATTTTGCCAAAGGAATTAAAATTTTAGGTACACACAAAAACCTGAATGTACATATTTAAAGCATTTTTAAAACAATTTCTAAGACTTGAAAACAACCAAGATGTCCCTAGGTAGGTGGATAAATAAATTGTGCTACATCCAGACACTTGAATATTATTCAAACTCAAAAGAAGCTGATTATATCCCTTTATTCATTAACACCTTTGATGGGTATCAGCATTCAATGGTTTAATGCTAAAATACTTAAAACATGGCAAGGCTCATGTTAATTAATTGTAATTTAACTTTCTGGCCTTACTTTCTAATGGTCTTGCTCTGTGTTATCATATTTTAACCATATTGACTGTATTTCAGTACCTGAAGTATAACCGATTCTATTGTCCAGAGATCCTATGTATTATGTTCTTTCCTCTGCTTAAACACTGTTCACACAATCCTTCAACTGCTAATTCTTGCTCATTCTTCAGATCTAGAAAAAAAACTAATTTACTTAAAAGAGCTTTTCTTTGCTGACTATAAAAGAATCTGATTCCCATTCTTATGTTTTTATTGTACATACTATTTTCCTTCATGCCATGTACAATTATTTGTTTACAATTTTTCTGTCCTGGTAGATTGTAATCTTTCAGTTCAAGAAATCCATCTTGTCATAGCACAATATGTAACTCATGGAAAATTCACTAGTCATATTAAGTTATATGATTGAATGACTAATCAATTTAGATGGGACAAAACTAAATAAGGAAAAACTGACAACTGATCATAGGATATTTGTGTCTCTAAATATTTTTCTCCTTTTAATTCAAACTGCAATTTAATTGATTGATTTGTGTTGAGAATTTTATTTTTCAAATTTTCCTCAAATGAAGTATAAAAAAGTATAGTTTTAAAAATATATGGCTAAAATTGTAAAACAATTTTTTATAAAAAATTACTCCTATAATCAAAACAAAAAGAGAAGTTTTAGTCTAAAATAACATTCTGCCCATAATCTCTTTTTAATCTTTTTACATTTTCTAGAATGAAAATCCAGAAAAAATGAAATTCAAAATTATACTAAAAAAGTCATTCATTAATATACATTCAGTGTCTATATTAAACTCCTCTAATTGCAATGTTAATGTTATTAGGATGAAAAACACATTTGACAGATGGCTTGTTTTCCTGCTTGAAACAGAATAAATTGTGCTCGGAAGTATTAAAATTAGTACCAACTTGAAAACTAGTTAGCTTTCTCTATTTATTGCACACACATTATTCCTTAAAATGAACAAAAGATTTCATGTCTCCATATGTTCAGTGATATACATTTTGAAATTTGAGTCTCCATGGCTGAGCTTTGTGGTCATACAGATGCACACTTAGAGACGCGTTCCATTTAGAAAGATAAAAACTTCAAAAGTAAAGTTTAGCAAATGCAGGTAAGAGGGCATTTAGGGGCACTCTAAAGGAGGACCCCTGAAGGGCACTATAATTTTTTTGGATTCAATAGCCATACACAATGAAATCCTCATAGGTCTTACAACATGAGTCATGAGTTGTAAATATCAGTCTACATCAGATTAAGAATTTGCAAAAGAATTCTACAAATATTCTAATATAAGATTGTGTAGAATTCCATATTTACCTTGATTCAAATTCTATGAGTACTTCATTGCAAAAGTGATACAATACTATTATATGAAAAATGTGCTTTTATTCTCAATTTCCACATTTTCTGAATAATCAGAATTCAGCCAACTACAGTTCATAATACAGTAAATAAAGTTATAGAGAAACATAGCCATTCTTACTCATTTACATATTATCTATGAAAAATTTAGCTATAAGGCAGACTTAAGTAGTGATGACAGAGATCCTATGACCCAAAAGACGGTCTACTATCTGACTCTTAACAGAAAAGAAAATGTCTGATATTGGTATACGTCATCGTATTTATCTGTTCCTTGCATATGTGAATGTTAACCTTAACTTTTATCCTTCCTTGAAATTACCAACAAACCTGATGATCCAGAAATGGATCATCACTGAGTCCAAGGTACAAACTTTATACAAATAATCATGAATCAAAGGAGAAGTTACATATACAGATTTTGAAGAAACAAAACAGGGTTTCTCCTCATTCCAGTTTATGTAAACGGAAAAATAATTTAATGCGTAAAATACCCATCTAAGGCAATGTTCTTATTCTACTTTTCCACAGAAAATCAAAAGCTTACAGGAAATTTTACAATTTTAACAGTATCAGTTTCATACTAGCTGTGATTTTAATAATACAACTCTCTTAAAATCTTTATGGGTATTCTGTATATCTCATTATATTTTACCATGTTCCAAAAGTCACAAATTACAATCTTTGATACATACCTCTCAATAGCAGGCTACACTTTAGCTCTGCCTTTTTAAGGCTCATGATTTTGAGTTTCCTAAAAGCACTTTTGTCCAGCAAAGAATATTTACTCAATAACATCTTAATTCTTTGATAAGTTTTAACAAAGGTTCTCATAGTTACCATATTGGTTTTACCTTTATTCTGACACTATGTCTCACTTTAGAGTCTTTGACTCAGAAGATATAAAAAACAGCTTTATTTTGCAACCTAGCAAGTCCTGATATCTCTGACTCCTGTTATAATTTTAATTCCAGTGTCTAGCTATTTCATACATTTGTTAACAATCAGCTAAAATAAGTTAGTATGTCCTCTCAATATTTTGCTAAATCAACTCTTCCCAAATACAAAAGCTCTTCAGGAATATTAAAAAGTCAAATTACCAGAGGCAACATTTTTACCAGATGACTACAGAAACATAACACAAGCGGCCATTTTCCAGACCCCTTTAGAAGTCTCCTTGTCATTTTTCCAGCTTTCTCTAACAATAACCTCACTATTTTTCCAGTCTCTACTAACACCTTTTTTTACTTTTTTTATCCAGCCCCAAAAGCAAAAGCACATATGTATTTTAGGTTTCTGATAGGGCAGCACTCCACTACTGGAACCAATTTTTGTATCAGTTATCAACAGCCAATAATGCCACACAAAAATCACTCCAAAAATTAGTGACATAAACCAATGATCACTCATTTATCTCATGAGACTGCGATCCAGCATTCAGGCCAGGTGGGTATTCTGACTTTAATACCCCCCCGGACTGAACTCACCTTCCTGGATTTTAGTAGATTGTCAGTGGGGTAACGAGCTACTGGGCCATTTGCGCCTCATCCTAGAGCACATTAACTCACTCCTGTGATGATCAGGGTGACAAAGGACAAGAATACAAGTGGAAACACATGCTTTTTCATAGGCTATACATAGTTCACATTTGCTAGCATCCCTTTGGTCAAAGCACATTACTTGGCTAAACTCAGAATGAAAGGGCTAAGTAATACTCTTTGCCTCACTGGTGGAAGGAACTATTAAGTCACATTGCTGAGGGTGTAGTTGAAAGGATAAATGAAGAATTGGCCTATTAATGAAGTCTCCACAACAGTCAAAGTCCTCAATGAGAATCATGGCCTCTCCTGCCCAGAAAATCACATAAATACTCTGTCTGACAGCAGATAATTCAAGGACAGAAGGAACCACACATGACTGATTTCTTCCTCTGCCACCCTATGGGCTGAAACCCATACATGAATAGTGACTGAGCTCAAGGGTAGAGAGACTGGGAACATTAATCTGATAGATACAAACTAAAATACATGTTTTTTTAATTTGAATTTAATCTTACTTCTTTTGTGTGGTAGTTATAGCACTTTGGATATCTCAGGTAATCTATCTCAAGGTATGGTGCTCTGGAAGGCATTGTATTTGTTTTGTCCTTGCATATTTCCTTCTCCCTTACCTGTAAGCATTAATATCAAGGCATGTCTTTTGTTGGGAACCACCCTGCCTGGTTTCAGAAGCTGTAACCCCCATGGCTAAGGCTAAGGCTGAGTAAAAAAGACCTTGGGACCATAAGCCACTAAGGAGACAAAGCTTATCTTCCGGGCAGGGGCATCACCTCTGCCCCTTTTACTTCAAACTGCTTGACCCCAGGCAGATGACTGGTTAGCCAATGATGGGTAAGATTCCTCAGGGGAGGGATGACCTAAGACAGGCAAGATGACAATGGGGCCATCAGGAAAGGATTTGGAGTACTATAGAAAAAAGGGGGTGACAGACCCTCGCTCCTTGGCTTTGACATAGCCTGAGTCCTCATTCTGTCTGTAAGAAGTCTCCTAATCTCTTGGCTTCCTTACTTCCCCTGCCTGACTTAAATCTGAAACAATGCTGGAGGTGGGTGCAGCCCTATGCTGGACAGGATGGGTTTCCCAGGCAATCAGGCCTAAGAAAGAATGCATAAAATCCTGTGAAACCAGCTTTGTTAAGAATGCCCTCAATTTAAATGATAAATGTCCAAGCATAAAATTAGTTTGTTTTCCAAAGTTTTATGGCCCTTTTGCTATCTGACCCTGATTTAGAATAAGCCCTCAGAGTTCTTTGAATGTTATCTATTGTTTGATCATTACTGCCTGATAACGAATGAATATGCCCTGTATTCCTATGCAAATTAAACCCAACAAAAGCTCCTTGAGGAACAGGCCCAAGGCCCTTCTCCTTTGATAGACTTATTCTCATCTTTGGTGGATGGCAGGGATTGGTGGGGGGAGGGGGGAGGGGCTGCTTAGGCAGAGCCCTCCTACCCAGTCTTTCATCTTAACTTTCTATGACTTGGTAAAGTAGAGGGTATATAAAATTTTATTTAATAAATGAACTAATTAACTACCATTTTGATATAATAAAGAATATATTTAACATAAATAGGTCTCTATATTAACAGTGAAACCTTAAAAGATAAGAAACACAAAAAAAAATTTGGCTGGTTTGATATGGGCTCACATAGCCTGGTTTCTACAGAAAGCAGGACCACAGATGTAGAGTTTCTGTTCATTGTTTAATAAGATAATGCAGTCTCATGATTGAAGAATAAAAAATGAAGGAAGAAAGGAAAGATGTTTCTAAAAAAGATATATTAGCAAGCTGTCCTCTGCCACTAAGCTGTCTAATCATTTGATCTGTGGGATCATGGTGGGAGGAACCACAAAATTGTGTTACAGACTGCCCACAAGAAATAAAAAGCGATAAACTTTGTCTACTTGCTCCTGTATTGCATTGAGCAAAGTTCAGCCCCTGGGGTTTTATCTTTTCTGCCCTTTCGAGATTGTGCATATTTGGGCTACATACGCATGGTTATTTTCTGTGGTGAGCACTGAGCATTGCGGATCATATCACCAGGGTAGCCCCTGCCTTCAGGTAAGAATTGGAGGGAAAGCCATGGGTGCAGGTGAGATCAGTCAGTCCTCCCTCTGAGCTGGAGCAAAAGGCAGGTGAAGCTGCATGATCTGCAGCAGGTCTAAAGAGGTGTTTTCCATCAGGTTATTAAAAGATAACTACAAGGTAAAATTAATCTAATATTCACTTACTTAATACTTCACTAATTCAACAAGCATCCATTATCTGTCTACATTTTGCCAAATATGACCACTGGATGGACACCAGGTTGGTGTGTTAATGAGAGTCATAGCAAGGGCTTAAGTGTTACCTATGGGAGAAACTTGTTTTGAAGCATGGTGACAAGTCACTTGTAACAAGTGCTGAATTATAGGGTAATGAAAAACAACATATTTCCACATGAAGAATGAGCGGGTTATATCTTTTAGAATGAGCATCAATAATGATAGTAAAATTAATATTTTGAATAACATGGAGTCATCACAAAAGACTCAGAAAGATCGAGTTGAAGACTGTGGGAGACCATTCTGCATGGTGTGGGCCCATCTCCCACTGGGAGATGCACAGAACCCATACCCACAGACAGGTTCTCCTGTGGGGAATCAGGCTTGCAATGTACCTAGGCCGCTATGAGTCGTGCTTTATGCTAAAATTCCCTCACCCTGAACTGAGGATGTTTACTGCAAAACAAATTCCTAAAATCCATGCTAAACCTTCCAAGGATGAGTGTAACCAGTTCAACTACTTTTGCCTTTTCATTTGCAAAATCCCTCTTCTGTGATATGATTAGCAGCATTGGCTCCTTTGTTTTCTGTAAAAGGTAACTACCTAAAGTGAGCCTGTGCATAGTTAATAAGGACCTTCTTGTAATGTGTCCAGTAAGACAATAAAAGCTCACTGGAGCAAGGGCGGAGGCTTTCACTCCCCTTGAGAGAAAAGCCATGCTGTCCCTTTTCCTCCACCGGACTTGGTAGTCTGTGTGAATGTCTCATTTCATCCATAATGACATGGACATTGTGGGTCAGTGTCTGCATCAAAGACAGGTCAGAAGAGATCCAACCAGAAGTACCAAAGAATGTGGGTTTTGTATGTGCAGGGGTCAGCACATCATGTCAAAGAAATGTAATCAAACAAGTTAATCTTTTTGTAATAGAAGCTCTGGCAATAAAATAACAGTTGCAAATTATTTTAAATAAGAAGCAACAAGTACGGCAGAATATTGGGGTTGCTACATTAATGGATATAGCTTGCATAGAAAACTATTATATAAGATAGTTGCTAGCATACAATTAGTCTTTAATTTACTTTTGGTTACCCTTGTCTATAAACAATTTTGAGAACTGCATTTATATAACATTCATTGAGGAAGAAGAAAATTATTTAACCATCTCTATATTTGGATGAATAAAATCCAGACAAGTTGTATTGTATGTGTACAGATGGAAAAAGCATTGAGACTTTTAATACTTACTCTGTAGGATACCAATGTTAAATAACAGAGTGACTGAAATAGATTGGGCATAGAGAGGGTATTGAATTCATCTAAACAATTTAGCTGACAGAATCTGAAGATAAGACTGAAGTGGTAAAAAAAAATCATCCAATGCTGTATTTTACCAGTGAAATGGGAGGAAACTTGAAGTGGTCTTATTGGTTTCAAAGTATTTCTTACAATACTGGACTTAATGTCTGCCATAATAAACCCAACTATTAGTTGTTTTTCCAGCTTATCACACATAAAATATTTCAAGAGGACCTATATATATTTAAACAAATGTGTTTGTATGCATTAAGATTTGTATGATTGCCTGCATCCCTCTACTTTTTTTTCCCATTAAACATCTTAGTAGGATAATGAGGACAGTACAAGCAATGCAAGAGGGTGAGTTGTTCCTTTTATACATCTCTCCAAGGTCAAATTGAAACCCTTCCTTATGTGAAATGCATGTAGTGCTCCCAGTTCAATTTCAGTAAATGAGATTCTATCATGTGGGTACCACACACTACTTTAGCACAGTTTTGTTTGACAGATGGTCACTGTTTGGCTGCACATTTTTTCTAGTTCTGACAGTAACTAGAAGTTGAATTTCCTTTTCTATGTTAGATTTAGCGTTAGTAAGGTTTTAAATATATATATGGCATCAGTTGCAACAAAGTGATGTCCCATCTTTTTGAGACTCAAGAGCATAGTATGACAAAATTATTAAACATACATTGATACTCTGTGTGAATGTAAATATATTTTTATTCTTATTATGTGAAAAGTATAAGTTGCAGTATATGATCAGTTATCTAAATATTGGTTGCTATTCAAAATGATTTAAATATGCAACCTGCAGCAATAACATAATTTAAAAATAGAAATTTGTATCATGACTTTACAAAATAAAAATATTTGCAGCTTATTTGCATGCTAAAAATTCAAAGTGTGTAAATAAATATTACTTGTTACTGTTTGTACTTACATGAGATATTTAACTAATCAACACCTCTTCTGCTACAAATAAGAAAGTATATTTCCCATACTTGATTTATTGTTTTCATCAAATAAAACACTCTGTGTATGATTATAAAGCCATTGAGCTTGCACAAATATAACACTTCTTAACAGACCTGCCTTACAATACATGAAAGTATGAAGAGTGCCCTAAATCTCTTGTCAATAAAGTATTTTATCCTCTGCTTTCCAATTATTATACAAAGGAAATCTTGTTATAATCTCCTTTTTGTTCTCCATGTAGTTAAGTATGGGTATTACCAGTAGTTTCACTATTGAGAATTTGAGTGCACAAAGGGTTGTCAGTTCAAAGAGCTTCAACCTGTACACGGAGCAACATCACTGGTTAGAAACTGAAGTGCTTTGTCATTATCAAGACTATCGGAACAAATAGATATTTCATTTTTAAAAAGTAGGAGTAGGTTTTTTAAAATTGTATAATATTTAAATGTTTGAAATATAGAATGATGATGGTATAATATTATTGGAAATTATCAGGAATATTTCTTGTCACTCTAGACATATTTGGGAAAAATATCTTCTGTGTATATGCATATCTTTTAAGTTCTGTACTTATGCCCTTTCATTTTTTATAGGGTTTTTTTTTTCTGGGAAAATGAAAGAGGAAATGAGTAGGATTGTCCTAAAATGACTCTTTGCATCTCTCTCTTTTTTTTTAAAGATTTTATTTATTTATTTTTAGAGAGGGAAGGGAGAAAGAGAGAGAGAGAGAAACATCAATGTGCAGTTGCTGGGGGCTGTGGCCTGCAACCCAGGCATGTGCCCTGACTGGGAATCGAACCTGCGATACTTTGGTTCGCAGTCCGCGCTCAATCCACTGAGCTATGCCAGCCAGGGCTACTCTTTGCATCTCTTGAAGTATTCTAATTATTATAAATAATAGCGAAAATCCAGTGTGTAAGAACAAAAGACATTTTTCTATATGGCGTAACACCAAGAGTATTCACTCTTGACTCTCAAAAGTCAGCATTCGTGAAATTGTAAAATAATCTACACACCGGTATGTTGTCCTTTTGGAATATTTTCCGAGATCACAGTGGCCCAGTGTCAAACAAAATAATAAACACATATTGCATACTCTTAGAGAATTTTTTTTCTGAGTAACATATCTTCCTTTTCATGAAATTAAATTAAATTAAAAAGGTTTAAGTGCATTGTACCACACAATGTTTGGCACCTTTGCCCACAGTCATTAAATTCTTTTTGAATTATTTTTTTTAAATTTTGAACACATTTATTAATTTGAAAAAATATTTTTACTCATTCTATTGCCCTGTACATGATCTCAAAATTATTGCTGTATGTCCATATCTCTTCCCATTTAATTAGATCAGTTAGCACGCTATGTGCCAATGTTATGAAAATAAATAGTAATTCCCTCCTTTTACTGTGGGCTTCAAACATTTTAAAGAGTTCTGTTTTTTTAAAAAAGCAATAAAAATGGAATTAATTATATATAGATAATAGAAAATAAACAAATGTAAATGCAAAGGAACTGGGAAAGATAGAGTAACAAAAACTGGATTTATCCTCTCACTTGAAACAACCAAAACTCCACAGAAAACATATGAAATGCTGGTTTTTAAGGTATTGGACATCTGGCAATTATGGTCTATAGTTACGGAAAGAGGTAGAAAAAGTGAGATGCATGCCCTATGATTACTCTGGCTTACTATCAGGAGAGAGTTTCTTGAACAGTAGCACAAAAAGGGTAACTTAGGCAAAACTCTGTAGTCTTCTTGAGTTGAGGAGGAAAACCTAAAGGTTTAAAGAAGACAGACAGATATATAGAAAGCTATATAAGTGATTGAAAGAGATATTGAAAGGGAGAGAGAAGGGAAATTTTGGGCATCTTTATAAGATGTGTTCTCAACCTTCAACTAAGTACTGACAAGAGAACATGAGGTCGATCCCGAAGGTGTTCAGCCATGTAATATGAAAAGCAGACATTTACTGAAGAAGATACAAGATGCAAGAAACATTGTACATAGGGCAATGATGCCTCAGTCACCTTCAAAGTAGGCACTTTGGGACCTCACATAGTTCTCCCGCCATCTCTTCTGCTGTTCAAAAACTCTGCAAAATCCTTTGTTGGAACCAATGTCAGCATCCCAGCTGTATTTTCCTGAATCTCACCAATGGTTTGAAATCTCTTCCCTTTCAAAAGTGATTTTACTTGTACTTTTGGGAAAACCAGAAGTCTTAGGGCACCAAATCTGGGTTGTAGGGGACTGAATCACCTGGGTGATTTGACGTTTTGCCAAAATCTCTGCACATGACATGATGCATGAGTGAGTAAGTTGTCATGTTGAAGCTGCTAATCACCAGGTGCCCATAGCTGTAGCCATTTTTGTCATATTGCATCTCTCAACTGACAAAAAACATTGAGGTAGTACTCCTTAATTGTTTGGCCTGGAGGAGTGTACTCATGATGGACAGCACCTTCCCAATTTAAAAAAAAAAAGTTAACAAGTCTTGATCTTGCTGCACTTTGCCACATTTTCTTTGGGTGTGGAGAACCATGTGACTTCCATTGGGACAACTGGGCCTTTGTTCCAGATCAAAGCCATAGACCCATGATTCATTTCCAGTTATGAACTTTCCTGAGGAAATGTGGTTCATTGGTTGCAGTTTGAATCAAGTCATTAACAACGGCAGCACCATGTTCCTTAGCTCTGGTAGCAGAAACCACAGAAAGAATTTTGTGATGACACACTTCATGCCAAGCTTCTGTGTCAAAATCTCAGACACAGTAGTTTTTGGAATCCCCAAATCAGCTTCTGGTTCTCACACTGTCAGTTTCTGAACTTTGTTGATTGCATCCTGTACACGTTCAGCATTCTCAGGTGTTCTGCTTGATGCAGGCCTTCCAGAACATGCATCACTTTCAACAGATTCTCGACCATCTTGGAAGGATTCGTGCCACACTTATATTTGTGCTGATCTCATTGCATCATCCCCAAAAGCCTTCAGAATCATCCAAACAGTTTCTGCAGAGGAATGTTCAAGCTTAACAAAAAATTTGATGTGATTCATTGCTCTACTACCTCAGTCATTTTTAATGTGAAGGCCACACAGTACTTGTGCTAACTCAACAATGTCTATAGCCCTCACTGATTAGTACAGTGATGCAGTCATTGTTCACACATGCACATTCCAGTCCACTCTCCTTGGATTGAAGGTTACATCAATGTCATACAAACTGTTCAGGTTATATTAACAATGGCTGCTTTTTCCAAATAGACCTCATATATCTGAGGAAATTAACTGAGGGTAGTGAAAGAATTGGCACAAAAGATTAAAGGGTAGAATGCTCCAAATTCTCATAGGACTGGTAATATTTCATGATCTCATTTGTGAGAGTGAGGCTATTAGGTTGAGTTTTTAAGAGGATTATTTTTAGTAGCAGTTAAAATCAGTCCAAGACCAACTAGTATTAAAATCCTGACTAATCAAAATTACCAAGTACTCAGAGAGCAATGAAATAACCTCAGATTAGAAGAATCAATTAACAGAAACCAACTTATAAATGTCAAAATATTAAATTAATATAAGAGGTGATAGGAGATGTTATTATAGTTCCATTCCTTCTGATCAAGAAGCTAGATGACACATTGTGTTAAGCAATGGCATGGTATCTACAGTACTCTACGATATCAAGTCCTATAAATAAAAACTGCATTGCCTAGGGTGAAAAACACATTGGTAGAATTTAATACATTAAAGACATTTCAGGAAAAATAAAATAATTTTAAAGGCATACAAAAACTATTCTGAAAAACTAAACAAAAACAAAACAGAACACAAGCATGCTGTGAGAACCTTTAAGCTTTCTCAAATAATAGATTATATGGTGGACAGAAAATAAAATATATTTGAAGAAGTTAAAGATGATAAACATTTTTCCAAATGTATTGAAAAATGTAAATCTGTGGAAAACAGTATGGAATTTCCTCAGGAAACAAAAAATGAAACTGTTTTTTGACTAGGTGATCCCACTACTGGGACTATATCCTAAGATCCTGAGTCACCAATTCAAAAGAACCTACACATTCCAATGTTCATAGCACAATTTATAATAGCCAAGTGCTGGAAACAGCTTAAGTGCTCATCAGTAAATGAGTGGATCAAAAAACTGTGGGACATTTTCACAATGGAATACTATGCAGCAGAAAGAAGGAAGGAGCTCCTACCCTTTGTAGTAGCATGGATGGAACTGGAGAGCATTATGCTAAGTGAAGTAAGCAAGACAGTGAAAGACAAATACTATATGATCTCACCTTTAAGTGGAACCTAATCAACAAAACCAACAAATGAGCAAAACAGAACCAGAGACTTGGAAATAAAGAACAAACTGGCAGTGACCAGAGGGAGATAAAGTGGGAAAGAAGGTAAAGGGGCAAGCAAAGGAACATAAATAGAGGACTCATGAGTACGGACAATGGGGAGATGGAGTGTGGGAATGGGGGGCACCAGGTAGCGGGGAGCAATGGCAATAAAGGCTGGACAACTGTAACTGAACAACAAGAAACTTTTAAAAAAGAAATATGTAAATCTAAAACTCATGGAGTTTAAAAATTACCTAGAAAAAGTTGTATACAGAAATATAAACCAAGGCAGATAGTAATTAAATTTCTCACAACAAATGATATAGAGATTATTTCAAAAAGAACCAGCTTAAAAATATATATTGAGGAATGGATATAGAATGATGACAAATTTCTCTTCACAAACAATCCAAGTAAAAGAGACAGTATTGAGAAGAGAAAAAAAAGTAATTTAGGATTGAATGCCTAACAAAAATATTTCTCAAAAGCAAGATTAAATAAAAATGGCTCAGAATAGCATAAAAAACCTTATCCACGGAGTCATATTATAAGAAATATTAAAATAATACCTTCATGCAGAAGAGAATTATACCAGCAGTAACTGGTAAATTTTAGGAGTGGTAGATATATTAATTTTCTTGATTATTATGATGATTTTTACAGAGATTCATATATGACAAAGACTATTTAGATGTATAATCATATATCTAAACTCACACAGTTATCGTGTGTTAGTAAGGCTGTTAAAAATGTTAAGAAGCAAAGATGCCTTTTTTGGAAGCATTAAAGAGCAATATGCTCTTCAAGATATTTAAGTAGGAAAAAGTGCTTTATATTTTCTACTATTTTCTTCATTTTGGAATTACCAAGAAAGGGCAAAAATATTGAAGCTTTAATGTAAGTAAATGGCAGGCACATTTAAGAATCTTTATCAAGCCCTGGCTGGGTAGTTTTGTCAGTTAGAGCACCGTCTCAATATGCCAAGGTTGCAGGTTTGATCCCTGGTCAAGCCATATACAGAAATCAGCCAATGAATGCATAAACACAAGTGGAACAACAAATTGCAACAAATTCATTTTCTCCTCTCTTCCTCTCTCTCTAAAATCAATCAATAAATACAAAACATTTAAAAGGAAGCCTTATACATCTATACTAGGATATTAATGTATATATAAATGAAAGCAGTTTTCTCTTATGAGAATATTAACTACTTAGTTGTTATTGATTCTAAACAAAAATGAATAAATACAACAGGACATAAAATAATGTAAAATGTATAAAAGTAGTTTCATACATATTGTTTAATGTTCCATTAGTGATGATGATCAAGGTTAATCTATCAGAATAAATTTTGATAAATTTCATACATGCCAAACTACTCTCAAGGGTAGTTAATATTTAACTATAGCAGTGTTTTAAAAGTTAAATGAATATAATAGCCAAGTGCTGGAAGCAACCTAGGTGCCCATCAGTAAATGAATGGATCAAAAATCTATGGTACATTTGCACAATGGAATACTATGCAGCAGAAAGAAAGAAGGAGCTCCTACTCTTTGCGACAGCATGGATGGAACTGGAAAGCATTATGCTAAGTGAAATAAGCCAGGTGGTGAAAGACAAATGACATATGATCTCACCTTTAACGGAACCCAAACAACAAAATAAACAAATGAACAAAATATAACCAAAGACACTGATTCCAAGTCATGAAAGGTAAGGACCTATATCCCAGATTGCTCTATTCAGCAAAACTTTCATTTAGAATGGAAGGTCAGATAGAGCACTTCTCAGATAAGGTCAAGTTAAAGGAGTTCATCATCACCAAACCTTATTTTATGAAATGTTAAAGGGATTTATCTAAGAAAAATAAGATAAAAATATGAACAGTAAAATGACAGCAAACTCACAGTTATTAACAATGACACCTAAAACAAAAACAAAAACAAACTGAACAAACAACTACAGAACCACAGAAATGGGGATCACGTGGAGGGTTATCAACAGGGGAGTGGGAGGGGGAGAGAGGGAGAAAACGTACAGAGAATAAGTAACATAGATGGTAGGTAGAAAATAGACAGGGGGAGGGTAAGAATAGTATAGGAAATGTAGAAGCCAAAGAACTTATACTTATGACCCATGGACATGAACTAAAGCAGGGGAATGTGGGTGGGAGAGGGTGTGCAGGGTGGAGGGGAGTGAAGGGGGGTGCAAATGGGACAACTGTAATAGTATAATCAATAAAATATATTTTAAAAAATTCAGAAAAAGTTAAATGAAGAACAAACTCAAATATAAAAGCTAAAAGTGGAACAAATTTGTATATGACATTACATTTAACTCTTAAAGGGGTTGTGCTTGAGAGATTCATTTGAGATATATTTTTTTAGGTAAAATAATGTACAGATAGTTACATTACAGTATGGATTTTTAGCTGATGCTGCCACAACAACACAAAAGCCAACCTTATATAAATGAATATATGAGTAAAACTCCCTTTGTAAGAGTAAGGTGATGCAGTATGTGGTTTGGGGTGGGGGAAATAAGAAATGAAAGGAGAAGAGGCACTATAACATAGTCTAGAAATTTTCTGTCAGCTCATTAGGATTTAACCAAATATGTGTGTGTACACACACACAGAGAATGTCAGATTCATGAAAAATTCTTTGAGCAATCCTTGCTGAATATATGTATTTTATTTCTCAGGGGAGATTTTAGTGACTGTGGAAACACAGTGAGCTCAAGGAATACTCTTTGGCAGTTATCTACAGATTCAATGCAATCCTTATAAAAATTTCAATTTTTTTGCAAAAATAGAAAAATCTTAAAATTTTCATGGAATCTCAAAAGATCTCCCAATAACCAAATAATCTTGAAAAAAACAGAGTTGAAAGTCTTACATTATCTGATTTTAAACTTGTAACAAAACTACTGTGATACTGGTATAAAGACAGACATGTAGACCAAATTGTGCAGCCACAATGAAAAACAGTATGGTAGTTTCTTGAAAAGTTAAAAATAGAATTACTGTATGATTTAGCAATTCTACTTCTCAGTGTAAACACCCCTCAAATGAAAGTGGTGTCTCAAAGGAGTATTTGTACACAAATGTTCATAACAGCTTTATCCACAGTAGCCATAAAATGGAAGAAACTCAAGCATTCACTGACAGATGACTAGAAAAACAAAATGCGATATATACACAGGATGGAATATTATGCCACCTTTAAAAAGGAAAAACCTGACACACGGTACAACGTGGATGCACACTGAGGTCATCACACTGAGTAAAATCAGCCAGCCACAAAAAGACAAATGCTGCACAAAATCCAATTATATGAGGTACCCAGTATAGTCAAATTCAAAGCAACAGAAATTAGAATGGGTTTTGTATGGGACTGGAAGGGGTGGGGAATAAGTGGGGAATCATATAATAGTCTGATGGTTTTAGTTATATGAGAAGAAGGGTTATGGACACAAATGCTGATGTAATAGTATATTTTATGTTATATGCATTTACACAATTAAATTAAAGAAAGATAAAAAATGATTTACTCCTTGGCAAATATTTTGATTTGAAGTAGTCTATTGGCAGGTGAATGTACATTCAGATTATGAGAACAGGGGTAGGATACTAGAACAGGAAACTAAAATATTACTAGCAACAATTTCAAGACTGATCTCAGAGATGCTTTTAATCTATTAAATCATCAAGCAAATGATGATTTAAGGGGCTGAATTTCTATTTCATGAAAAATGGTGCCATGAGTAAGGCATTTATGTTCACTTAGGCCAAAAGCTTTGAATAAAAGTAATCATTTAGAGCTACGGTCAGTTCTGATATATATCCTCCAATATCAACATATGCACATAAACACCAATGCATTCATAGTACATAAAATGTAATATGTATACACATGTATGTATGTTCCATGAAAATAAATGAACAGAGTGGCTTGCTGTGTCGTTATTCAAAAAATGTAAGTATTAGGAATCATTCAGCAAATTATGAGCATAGTGTGGGAATAGGTTATATGTCATCATACCCTCTTTATTTTATTCAATATTTACTGAGTAACTATTATAAGCCAAGCATTATACCAAGAGCAATGCATGCATCATTTTGTCAAATTATCTGTAAGTAACTTGTATCCTCATTTCTATAGATTTAGAAATAGGAAGTTGGATAGTTTAAGTAATTCTGTAGTCACAAAACTTGAAAGAAAAGGAATGAGGATTTAAATGTAAGTCTGTGTTTCTTGGGGCAATAATGATGAACCAAGTTTGATAGAACTTACTATTTTCTTTCACTGCCATGACTCTGGGTGCAGGGGAAAGGCACATCGAAGAGCACAGTCAGCAGGACATCAGAGCAGCAGACGCAAACTGATTGAAAGCAACTTGCAAAATTCAACAATTCTCCCAAATGTGCATTACAAATGACATCTATGATTTCCCTACAATGTTTTTGGTTAACATTTTCTATTGTTCTGTCTTTATCTTAGGAAGCATATATCTTAAACCCAGCACCCTTAAAACATACACTTCATTACCCTTACCAAAGTATGGTTTCGCTAAGCACAAGGGAGAAGAAAATGTGGTATGGAGAGAATGTGCAAGTAATGGCCAGAGCTTGCTGGGGAGCCAAGTGATAACAGTGGTCTTTTTTATATTTCTTTATTTATTCCTTTATTCTTATTTATTTTATATTTCTTGTGTATTTGGATTAACTAAGAAAAGTTCAAACACAGCAAGTTGAAAGAGTACAGCGGAATGCTCTACCTCATGTCCCTCTAGTAGAGGCTGCTCAGTCTGCTCTTCCCTTCTCCAGACATGAAATCAGGTTTAGTTCCTTTTGCATCTAAGAAGACTTAATGAGTGATGATACTATAGAAACCTAACTCTGGACGCCAAGAGTGTTCATTGGTGCTGTGGTGGCTTGTCTTTGTGTCCTCTCTTATGTAGCAATCATGAGTTTACCCAGATATTTCTGATTCATCTTTAATGTTAAATGTTTAATGTTAAATGTTGTTTTATTAAACATCTTTGATTTTATATTGTATCACTTTGTTTACACTAAACATTGTTTTCCAATAGCATTCACATAATTACTTGTTTGCTTTTCCTACAATAGAGTTTGTGTAGTTTAAAAATAACAAGAATATTCCTAACAACATAGCTGCTGCATGAAGTTGAAGATTGTTTTGCAGTTTCGTTATCCTTGGAATAAATCTCACTAAATATATACAGTAAAAGTATGTGTTAAAAATCATTTGAAATAATACTTTGCAGTTGTGTGGTCAGCATGATATAGGATTAGGTTCATTTTTAAAAATCTGTTTTCAAATTTAGTGATTTTTCTTTTGATTTTTTAAAAATGTAGAGATGATTTTAAATTTTGGAACAAATTTTGTACAACTAAAGAGAATCAATAAGCTAAAATCAACTAAAGCAATGATACTCAAAGTGTGACCCAATGACATTAGTGACATCTAAGACCTAAATGTAAGGGCAGAATCTTAGGCTCCATTCTAGTCCTGTTGTCCAGCTGTATATTTTAACACAATCTTCCAGTGATGTGCATGCACACTGAAGTTTGAGAGGCAGTAGTCTAGACTAGTGATTCTCAACCTGGGCATCACATTAAAATCATTGGGGGATGTTCTAAAAATTTCATACCCACGCTGTAACCCAGATAAATTAATTCAATATCTCTTGGAACATGGCTCAGGAATCTGCATTACAATGTATAGCTGAGTGCTCCTGTGTAGAAGAACATGCACCCAAGTTCTTGCCCAAAGTTTCAGGAAAAAAATCTTTCATTTTAATTAATTAATATTTATATTCTTGTTTGTTTTTGTATTATAAAGAAACTTTAGCATTTATTCTTGAACCTGTTATGGTACAAGAAATTTTATGTAACAAATAATTATCAAACACAAGAACAGATACAAGATATTTCCGTACTATCTATGTATAATGTACATTTTTGTTTTTCTGTCAAAAATTTGGGCAAAAAGTGCACAGTATGCACAGCAAATTAAAGTGGGTCTTGTTGCTTAAACTCAGAATCTTTGAGATCTGTACTCTTCTTATAGAGTAGCTAAAACTTCCATCTCAATAAAATAGGGTGCTTTCCAGAAATTGTATGTTTTACTTATTTCTTAAACACCTGTTATTGTATTTAGATGAAATAGATGCAAAAAGTTCCATTCTCTGTGCAGAAGAGAAAAAAAACAATTTTTAATACATTTCAATACATAAGTGAGAGAGTTTTAATGTATAGTTATGTTAGTACTGCAATTTATATTGTTACTATGCTACTACTATATATGATTTCCTGAATTTATATACATCCTCATCTGTACCAGGCAATGATATGTCAGTTTAATATTTAGGAAAACTCAGTGACATAAAAACTAAGAATTTTTATAATAATTGAGATTGAAAGTTTTTTGTTTGTTAGTTTGTTTCATAATCTGCTCTAACATATAATTACTATGATATACAGCTAATTATCAAACTCAGATCTGTGTGGTTCTTAAGACTCTGCTCTTTGCATGCTATAACACTGCTTCCTATTAAATTATTCTGTGACACAATTAATTACAGCGAGAATTTCAAAGTGTTTTAATATTGCTCAAATATTTAAAATTTATTAAGTAAGAGGAACCTGGAACATCTTAAATTATTATGGTAACTAGAACCTAGAAGATTTATAACTTTCTTCCAATAGATTCTTATTACTTTACTAGTAATCCCACAAGCTATGAATATGATGACTAAAAAGAGAGGAAGGTTGTAAATGCATTCTTAATAGAGTTAAATGGAGATAATGTATTGAACGGTAACATTCATGTTAGTATATCTTTATTTGTTTTAGTATTATTCTAACACCCTTTCTCTTCAAAGAAAACAAAATACATAATCCATATCTTTTTCTATGGATTATATATTCTGTGACTTTATAAATCTACTCTACCTTGAATGAAAGAGCATAAGGAGTTTCAATGTAAAAACGTGTTGTTTACTGTATAATGAATAATAAATCTAAAATTCTTTTGGCACATCAAATAAATACATGAGAAGGCTTTAATGTTACGTAACTCCACAAGGCAGAGTACACACTGCATTTGACAGTGGACAAGGGTGAGAATGGCTTTCCCCTTTTCCAAAGATCTACATTTTCATGCCCAAGATGACATACTAGCTAGACTAGCCATAGCTCAATTTTATTATACTAAGTGTTAGATTCTAAAACACTCTCAGCTCTTTAGAAACTCTTCATAATCTAAATCTCAAGTATTTACATCTAAAATTAAGATAATTGCTTCTTAAAATTTTATTTGAATGATATACTGAAATAGTGGTAACACATTAACAGAAGGACTAGTAAAAAGTTAACACTCAAATATATTTGTTACTGCTGGTTAGTGAGTTTTTTTAAATGAGGATAAAACTTTAAAACAGCAAGTTTTAATCTGACAAGTATAAAATCTCAATGTCTTTGATTCTATTGAATTCTGTGTAATATTTTGTAATGCATGTGTCCTATGTATTTTTACGGGAAATTACTGTAACTGTTACTACATTTTCAAAATAATTTATAAAAAAACAGGCAAATGAAACATTTTCAATCAGATTGATGTTTCCAAGAATATGGAGTAAGTGTAGCTTTCTCGATTCCTGCAGCTACATAAACTAAAAATCTTAGACATTATAAAAGAAACACAACATTTTGAAAGGTGGGAAGAAGAAAGAAAGTAGGGTGGGGAATTTGGGTACCAAAGGATAGCAGTGTGAGTGAGTGTTTTCCTTTTTCATTTTAGTGCATTCATACTGGACTTGGAGCTGAAAAAGATAACACACTTGAAATGCTAGTAAGCAAAGACATAAAACATCACAAAAGACCAGGGATGGACAGCCTACCAAGAGAGAAAACATTTAGACAAAAGCTGATCTATGTGAGCCACACACCACAGAAGAAAACGGCAGCCCCATTCCCACTTATATTAGCAAAGGCTGACTGGGAAGCACAGGCTTCCACACCCACCAAATTGAAAGGAGGCACCCTGCCAACCTGTCATATCATTGAAAACCACCTGGGGAGCCTGAACTTCCAGCAATCTGGAAGTAACAAAGCAACTTCCCATAACCCACTGGAGCATTGACAGCAGAAGACTGTGGAGAGTCAAGAGTCTACCACCACCCAGAATTGATGAAGTTACCCCCTTGCCCCTGGTGTCAGTGGAGGTCGTAAGAGCAGTAACTAGCTACTTTTCCTACTTACAGCCAGAGTGCTGTCATTGAACACCTAATAGACATTCAGAAATCCCACCCCCACCCAGCAGTGATGAAAAGAGCTTACACCCCTCAAGTGATAATAATAATTACAAAAATGCCTGATGATTCTAAATATATGTGAAAGAAATGTTTAAGATATGTATACTACAAACAAGAGGGTAAATAGGCATTAAGGTAGGTAACAGTTGACATTTCACTTGAATGGTAAAATATCAACACCAGTAGACTGTCATACATTTTGAATCTAAAACATCCAAAGTGATCACTACAAAATCTATATAAAGATATACGATTCAAAACACTAAGAATATAACAAAATAGAATACTTAAAAAATATTCAAACAAACTGAAGAAGGCTATTAAAAAATGAGAGAAGAAAAAAAACTTGAAACAGAGAACAAAAAATCAAATGGGAGACTTAGGTCCTAACTTACTAATAACTACATTAAATCTAAATGGTTTAAATAAACGTTTTATGAGAAGTGACTTTAAATAATATGACCCAACTATTTCCTATTTACAGGAAACTCACTCCAAATGTAATACATGTCTGCATTGTGTGAAAGGACAGAAAAAATTACATCATACAACTATTAATCAAAAGAAAACAATAATGGCTAGATTAATGTCAGATAAAGTATACTTCAGAGCAGAGAAAGTTAGCAGACAGAGAGAGACACTATATAATAAAATGTCAATCCACGTAGAAGTCATAACGGCCCTAAATGTGTATGCAACGAGCAATAGAAGAACATACTATGTGAAGCTTAAACTGATAGAATTGAAAGAAACAGATGTATCCACAACTATAATGGGAGGTTTTACGTCTCTGTCTAAATGACTGAACAACTAGATGGAAAATCAATAACAACATAGACCTGAACAATGCCACCAACATACAGATATAACCGACATTTATATAACACTGTCATCCAGCAACAGCAGAGTACACATTCTTTTCAAGCATCCATGGGACATATGTATACTACATGTTATATTCTTGAAATGCAATATTATAAAAATAGAGTTTAGTGGTTGTTTATGATGTGGGAGCAGGACAGTGTGTGTGGCTATAAAGAAACAATATTAATAATTACATAGTAATGAAAATCATGTGTATCTTGACTGAATCAGAGTTAATAGCCTCACTGTGATGTTGTGCTATAGCTTTCTAAGATGTTTCCATGGGTAGAAATTGGATAAAGAGTAGACGATATCTCTCTATGAAGCAACAATTGATATAATTTTTTTCAATTTAATTATTGTTAATGTTTCTCTTTTATCTTTTTATGCTAATCATAATCTGTATCACCTATTTGATTTAATTGAAATGCTAGAAAGCATGAAAAAATTCCAATGGTAGATAATGAAAGTTTTTTAAAAGTGTATTTGATTCTGCCCTGGCTGGCATAGCTCAGTGGATTGAGTGCAGGCTGCGAACCAGTTATCACAGGTTCGATTCCCAGTCAGGGCACATGCCTGGGTTGCAGGCCATGTCCCCCAGCAACAGCACATTCATGTTTCTCTCTCTCCCTCTCCCTTCCCTCTCTAAAAATAAATAAATAAAATCTTAAAAAAAAAGTGTATTTGATTCTAGAATGGTTTATTAAAACATAGGTAGAAGTTGAAGAAACTGACATATTCACTTTATTTTCTGCAATATGGATGATGATAAAGAGCACCTAATTTTGAATTGAATTTCACTTTGGATGTTCTCCAATAAAGTATACTTAAGTAAAGAACTTGAGAACTCACTATTATGCTTCTATTCTTACTTTTGAAATTACCATCAGGTTAGGAGCTTTGCTAAATATCCAAGGATGAATCACTAACAGTCTGGCAACTTAAATAAATTGGATAAAATCAAGGGAGAATTTGGCTGAAAAATATCTTAAATTTCAGCTTTAGGAATCCACTCTCCCAAGTGTTATTCTGAATAATTTGCAAGCTTGCTCTTTAAGGTTTGATTTGCACCTAGAAGTTTTTGAAAAGTCTATCTTGATCATTACACGCTAACTCTATTTACTATGATTGTTTTAAAAGCACTTGTTTTTCTCTTCATTCGAGCAGCCTGCGCTTCATTTATCTTTCACACTCTCAGGAGCTACATTCCCATAAAGCACTGAGCTCTGAATTTGGAATGCAGGTACACAACTGGGCACTGAGACAACAAAAAAATGTTCTGTAGCAATCAAATTTGGGGTATTTCGCAGTGCAGACTGTTGCTGCCTGTCAGGTTAAATGCCTCAAGCATGTGACTAAATCCGAATGTGATCAACTTCAATTTTAGTTACAACAGGCATCAATAATAGCACCCCGTCCACTATGTTACATATTAAAACATACCTGCTGCAATTCCTTCTGCTCTAGCTTCCCGTCCTTCCTTAGCCCATCCTCCACCTACATGCTCATTCCCTATTTAAATTAGCAAAAGTTACCCCTAAGCCAATTTAAAATGACAATTGCCACCAAAGAAGAAAATAATTGTTGAGAATATTCAAGAGTCGAGGCCCAATCCACCACAGTTTGCTTTCATCTGCTGTAAAATTCAAAATATTATTCATACTTCAGAAATTAAACTTTTCTATTATTTCACATGCTCAAGAGATAATAATCTCTCCTGAAAAATCTTTCTTTCTCATTAATATTATGTGAATAATTTTCATGCTTGCATATCCATTCGAAAGCAGCGATTACAAACATCATACATACCCAACAATCTGCACCCACTCCCCGCCCCCTCCCCCCCAAAGAAACCAAATAGCAATTTCTGTGCTGGAACTGCAATCTCTCAGTGCATTTTTGTTCCCTTAAATGACATAAAGTGAGAGCCAGATTCTGGAAAACTGACAGATTTATGCATGTGAATAGTGGCTTGGTGCCTTTCTTCTCATGTGAGGAAGAGCTTCAAAAATGTCTTAAGGCTCAGCCACAGAAGGCAGAGCACATTTTTTGAGCAGGAATGTTGGCCTCCTAGTAGTCTTAAAGTAAAGCTTCGAGTGAATAAAGTCATAATGCTGCAGGAGTAAGGCCACTGCAGGATAACAAAGAATAAAGAGGCTGATACTTTGAAGCCGGCAAGCCATAGGTTATAAACGCACTGCTTAAAAACAAAAAAGTCAACAGCAAACCACACAGCAGAAAAAAAAAAAAAAAGTAGACTTGATGCTTCCTGAAACTGTTTGAATTCATAAGCTGGCTTGTATTCTGGAGCTCACAGGAAAATTATATTGTCATTGTCTCTTCATTCTCTTTTACCAAAGTAAAAATAATTGTGGTCAACGCTCAACCAAATGAGTTATATTTTGCCTCTCTGAACTCAAAATACATCAAAGGAATGTTGGTAATTTAGCACTTTACCAAGTTTGTTTGGATTGTGCAGACTTACTGTGATTCTTTCCTACACAACATTTCATTGTACACAACTTCAATAAACATGTCACAAGCCTTAGCATTCAATTGCTAGTAGAATAAACACACTGTATTAATAATAATTTGGTTATAGCAATTGCATAATTTATGCTATTCTTTTTACCTTTAACCATTCTACTTTCAAGTTCTTTGATATTCTAGGATCTGAATAATCTATCATTCTCTTAAAAATACCAAAAGGAACTTTGATTGTACATCAAATGGGCTTTATTATGTGCTGAATAAAATTATGATGATCAAAGGAATTAAACTAGTATCCCACAGTATTTTATATAGCATCTATTATATGCTCAATAATGTGCTATGCATTGGTGTGAATCCAAAAATATATGATAAATTTTCAGATTTCATAACACTTACTATTAACAATGTATAAAAATAGTTAAATGAGAGGTAAATAATATATTAAAGGAGAGAAGTGACTCAGAATAAAAACTAAAAAACAAAAATTAAAATTATAGGGGAAGAATATTTGAATTCCAACATTTATTTATGGAATATTTTTTACCCAGTGTGCTGCTAATAGTTAAAGTAGGTTAAAAGAAGAATAATGCATTTTCATTGTCATTGTATAGCTTACAGTCTACTACAAAAAAACTGACAATAAGAAAACTTCAATATAGGCAGGCATATAAAAAAAACTGGGTCATTAAAATGCTACATAATTCAAAATATATAATACTATGGTAGTCCAAGAGAGAGAGGACAATTTTAAAATCTGATTTAGATGACGAAACATGGTAGAAAGAAGGAACTGAGGGAGAGGAAGACATGGTAGTCAGTGAGATAATATGACTGAAGATAAAAAGGCCAGTCCCAGGCATATACAGGAAAAAATTAGTCAAATATAGCTACAGGTAATGAATTAGAGAAAAAAACATATCAGGCATTTCCTAGAATTGTAATAAGAATGCTTAAATTCCTGGCTGAGATCATATGTTGACTGATGGAAATTGTGTGTGTTGTATGTCATTCAACTATGGTAATGTAATAAGTGAAATTATCTCACAACCAGAATGTTCTACAATTAAAAAAAATTACGAAGAAAAACAGTGTATTGCTTAAAAATTATATTGCACAGAAGTGCTGAAATAATTTTAAATTATATATGATTCCAATGTAATGTATTCAAGCAGTTAATAAATTCAGGAAGGAGTAAATAATGAATTTTTGGAATTTGAGAAGAAAAAGTGTGACTTTTTTGTATCTTTTATCACTTAGTACATGGGGTACAGATCTCATTTGGAGTTCACTCATGATTAAAATGTCAAATTTTAATATAAATCAAACATATGGAAGAAAAGAAAGAAAACATGAGCCAATTTAATTGAAAAGTTTAGTCCTAGACCAACCACTTCAAACTTTTTTTCCCAAAACATAAGTTTAACTTTTTAAATCACGAGGTATTGAGATTTTCCTCTTTGTTTAATCTATGTGTGACTGTAATGTGCGCAGGAATAAGCTATAGGAGAAAATATGAACTATATAAATCACACTCAAGTACTAGAGCTAGCATGACCACCCTACTGGAGTGCATCTGAATTCTGAATTTTATTAAATAATAAATAACTTGACACATGCACTAAATGAGTTGAGTGAAACAATCAATGTCATTTTCTATTTTCTTTCACATCCTTCACATACTCTTGATCAAGGACATCTTTAACTAGTAGATGACTGTTCAGGTTTATCTAAAACTAACTGGGAGGGAATATAGAATAATACAAGGAGGAATGGAAGAAGAAAGCAAAATATCAGGATATTCTTAATGAAAACTATAAATTCAGTTATATGTCTAATCTACATTAATACCATTGCTAATAACATAACACTATTGTGATCCTAACCTAGTGCACCAAAGTAACATTTGAAGATACACTCCAAATTCAGCAGTAAGTTATAGACTTATGCACTGTCAGTAGCTGGAAAATATTGCAAATATTCTTCAAAGCTTTTTATCTGAACTCAAAGCCAAGAATACAGGGACAAATGTAACTTTTGCCTCTCCTATACAATACAAAAATTTTTATAAAATTTATCAGATGCTTCAAAGTACTTTTTTGCATAATCTCTAATGTAGTGGGTCATACATTAAGTGAGAAAGTGGGATTTGCCCTGAGGCTACTTATTTATTGTCACAAAGCCTTTTTTCTATGAAATAATCCATAATACAGGTCACACAGCAGGTTAGAAGCTGTGATTTACTCCTAGGCTATCTGTGCACAGGAACCAGTAGGAAAATCATCACGACTATATGTTGTGCCCAAGTGTAGTGGAGAAGTGATTAAAAATGTACGTTTTATTTTTATTTTTATGTTTCTTCTTCACCAGTTTACTCAGAACTAAAATTTTAATGATGTTTATAATTTCAAATGATTCTATGTATTTGGTTCTCCTGCCTACTGTTGTGGCTCAGGTTTCTGTCATTTCATATCTTGGCTTGAATAATAATGAAATTTCAGTTTTCCCCATCATTTAGACAATGTTTCTCAAAGGTATAACTTAAGCCAAAAAACAGAATGTTTCTTTTTATGCAAGTGAAAGCTTTGGAATAAATGATATAAACAAATCAATGACTTAAGGAAAAAGTCCACATTTCTAATGTACTGGGCCTGACTGGTGTAACCTGCCTATGCCTCTAGTTCTTCCCAGGTCAACACATACAGGGATGCTCTACTGGAACATTCCTGTGTATTGCATTCTTTTATACTTCATTTTTTCACATATGTCCTTTTTCTAGTATGCCATACATTATTTTACTAAACTTCTGCTTTAATACTCAAGTGTGTCCCAAAAGTTTATCTGAATCTTTCTATCATAACATTCACTTCTTTTTCTATGTATTTATTCCCTTTGAATTTTAGATTGTGAAGAACTAAAGTACAGGGAACCTGTTTTGTTTATCTTTGTACTCCAGCAGCCAAGGAGAGAACATGACGTGTAAGCAGATAACCAGTATTATTTTTGGAAGGAAAGAATACAGCTTTCCCTGGCTGGTGTAGCTCAGTGGGTTGAGCTCTGACCTGTGAAGTAGTTTGATTCCCAGTCAGGGCACACACTTGGGTTGCAGGCCAGGTCTCCAGTTGGGGACACATGAAGGACAACCACACATTGATGTTTCTCTCCCTCTCTTTCTCCTTCCCTGCCTCTCTTTCTAAAAAATAAATAAATAAAATCTTGATAAGAAAAAGTAATACAACTCTCCAGAGTAACGCAGCTAGATCTTACAAGTCTCATTTGTGTTTTTATAGCACTAGTAATTTTTATTTTTGCAAAACTGTTAATAAGATTGTATAATTTTATTGTTTAAGTGTAAGTACCCACTGCTAGAGAGTTTCTTTCTTAAATATCTATTCTTTTATTTTACAAAGTACCTGAAATAGTGCTTAGTCAGTTATATTCATTGACTATTAATTTCTTAAATTTTCTGATCATTAAAGGAAGGTCAATTATAAAGAAAATTATTCTCACATATGAGGTCTATCTAGAAGATATCCAGCTATGTTATATAAAAAATAGAGACACTTATTGAAGAAGATACACAAAACATTGTATCTAGAACAATGACGCTTCAGTTCCCTTCAAAGTAGACACCTCGGAACCTCACAGTTATACCAATCACCATCAGCTGCCCTGTCATAGTTTCCCAAATTTCATCGATGGTCTGAAATCCCTTCCCTTTAAGAGATAATTTTAGTTTGGGGAAAAGCCAGAAGTTGAAGGGTACCGTATCTGGGCTATAGAGAGGATGAGTTACCAGGGTGATTTGATGTTCCACCAAAAAAATCTTCATGAGAAGTGGTACAGAGGCAGGTACATTGTTGTGATGAAGCTGCCATTCACCAGTTGCCCATAACTTTGGCCTGCTGAATCATCTGAATAGTCTCTGTGGAGGAATGCTCAAGCTTAGTGCAAAATTAGATGCAGATTCGTGGCTCTACTTGCTCAGTCATTTTGTATGTGATGGCCACACAGTACACATGCTCACTCAATGGCATCTACCACCCCCAGTAACAAGACCAGTTTAGTCATAATTATTCACACATGCACATTCCAGTCCATTCCTCTTGGCTGCCAGGTTACATCGATGTTGCACAAACTGTTCACATTTATTAACAGTAGCTGGACTTTTTCTGGACAAACCTCTCATGCTTAACTGAGAATATTATACAACATGTTTTCCTTCTTCTTCTTTGCTTTGTAAATAGTACTAGGATTTTGACATCTTTTATTTGCACAGTCTCCATTACAATACCTTAAGCTGATTAGTTTGCTTACTTGACCTGCGTTTATGTTAGGCTATCTACTCTCATGGTGTATAGTATAATATTCATGATTAAGACCACAATAGAAAATGTCTCGTAAAATGAAATGTTTAACTTCCTTCCGTATAAAATATAATTATATGCAGGAAACAGACTGCTAAAACAGAAAATGGGCAATATTCAGAATAATAAATAGTGTATAAGACTATATATATTAGATCTATAGATTTCTATCTATATAACCAAATTCTGTATCTCTTACTTGGTATAACTCTCTGATTTGGACACATTACTTTTCTGTGTCTCATTTCCTTTAGCTATAAAATGGAGATAATTATAGCCTTTAACTCATTTAGTTATTGTATAGATGGAATAGATACATACATGCAAAAATACCTTATAAAACTCCCTCAAAGACGGGAAATACACATACACTTAAGCTATCATGAATTAGCTTATTCAAATCAACCTGCTACAGGCTCTATTGTTATGAATAACTCTTGGAAGATGTTTAATTTTAAAAGCACGTTTCAATATCTTTAAAAGAGCACATTTAATATTATTAATCATTATCTATGGCTTTGTCAAACACCAAATAAATAAAATAACTGCCTACATAAATATATAGTAATTATTAACTAGTTGGATACATCACAGTGAAAATAATTAAAGGCAGGTATAAAAAATACATTTGAATTTTCACATTTTCTAATGGCTTGGATTTTGTGGATGCATAACTGAAAATTCATGAGTTTGATGAAAGCACTCCAAAAAGATGGCCTTAGTATCAGATTTTCAGTAAACTATATAATTCAAGTCTTCAATTTAACAAAAATCAAAGGAAAATATTATTTTTATTAGATTAGATCCTGAGAGTCAAATAACATGTAACCTTTAGATATTTTACAGCATTTATTTAATTACTTAATTAAACCATTAATTTAAAATTCTATCCTGAAGATGTGTTTATTTATTTTAGAAAGCAGAAAGAAAGAGAAAGAGAAAGAAGCATTGATCAGTTGCCTCACTATGCACTATGATCGGGGATCAAACTCACAACCTAGGTATCTGCCCTGACTACAGATCAAATCCATAACCTTTTGGTGTATGGGATGACACTGCAACCAACAGAGCCACCCAGCCAGCACTATAGTATATTAAAAGGACAAGAAAAATCTATGAATTTGACATTAATAAAGAGTGAAGCCAATGTTATCAGAATACATTATTAGCTTCATTGTTACATATAAAACTACCCTTTTGAATAAAAGTTAGCTCAAGTATGTTTTAAAATATTTCTACTACTCATCCTGAAATTATTAAATTTTATGTTAAGATAAAGTTGATAACATTGAATACCTGTGCCAGCAAGACCGCAGTTTCTCCTAGCCTATTAACTTGTATGTAGGAAAAAGGTTTACTTCACAGATAACAGTGATGTCTCCAGTTGAATCTCTCCCAAATTCATGCAGTCCAAAATAAGTAAATAAGTAAGTAAAAATCAAAATAAATGAAGAAGTCAAAAAGTATGACTGCTCTTTGATAATCACTCTCTTCTAATATTTTCAGAATTAAGTACTCTAGCCCCAAATATAACTTTCACTTTGAAACTGATATTAAAATTAAAAAAAATAGGAATGGGGTAAAATGCAGGGCAACTGTAATTGAACAACAAAATCAATATGTAAGTAAGTAAATAAATAAATGTTATACAATTCCCTGATTTTTTACCAGATTTATTTTGATCATGTATTCTATTTCCCTTATAATATGTGTTTAGGAAATGCTGAATTTAATAATATGATGTAACCACCTAAAATTTATAAGTTGTGGAGAATTCTCCACTGTAGTATTATTTTTCATTACTTTTTCTCTGAAGAATGAGTAAATGAGTCTTAATGAGGAAATTGATTCAAGAGTTTGCTTTAGGACACTATGGAAAAATGTGTGGTCATGTCACTAAACCAGTTTCATGCTGAGGCCCCAGCATGTTCTGAGATCTCCAGGCTCTTGACTCATGCAGGAACATTCAGAAGAGTGAGTTCGAGTGAGGAGAAAGCAAGGGTTGTTTAGGCAGAGAGACAAAGAGACTAGGGCATGGGCTCCTGGAGACAAGATCTAGGGTTGAGCCACCCACTCTCCCCCAGTTGCAGGTTTCGCAGGAGTTGCTGTAAAAGAAGTGTAAGGACAATCCGAGTAGACAGGGAAGAACTTGAATTGTGAGTTATGCATGTGGTCTGTCAATTCTTGGGATTTCATGCACTTCCAAGAGTTATTTATGTCTGAACTTTGTGGCACTGTTACTGAACAAAAGTCGAGTTTGGCTGCCTGCCACCATCTGTTGGCAAATTCCGGAGGCTGGGGTTTGGTGAGAAAAGGAATGAGGTCTTCTCTTCAGAAGCTGAAAAATCTGGCAGGATGGCAGACTCCTGCCTCAACGATCGTCTCCTCCAGAAAATACAGAGGAAAATCCCACCACCCTCTGACAAACCAGTCCAAGGCTGCTCCCAGAAATCTTTCTCCCATTCAAAATACCTACCATCCTTTAGGAACTGCAGGTAGCTGCTGAGTCCTCCTCCAAGCGGCACAGCTTCTCTCCCCACCACTGTGGGACCTCAGGCTCCCTCCTTTTCAGAGCCGCCATTGGCCACATGACTTCCAGAGCAGCTGTTCAAGCTCTGGCTTGCACCTCGGCGAAGTGGATACAGAAGACAGGGCATTTCCTCCTTCCCTCGATTTTCATTTCTTGGCCAACCTTCTGCATGCTCTGGGATTTCCAGTCTCCCCAGCTAATCTGGACCCTTTCCCAGGCTAGACTGACAGATTATTTTCTGAAAAAGCACTTTGTCCGTCTGCCATGTTAACCTCCAGTCTGCATCCTCTGTTCGCACCCTCACCCAGACACCAGAAGGGCAGTTAGGCGGGCTTTTCCCTTAGCCAGTTACTCTCATTAGCCTCACACATACTCTGTGCAAGGCCTCTCAACCCCCACTGTGCATCCTGCTGGGTGTTGAGGGCATCAGTCCTCTCTGCACCATATTAGATTGGTTACTGAGGCAACTGGCAACTCTGCCCTGACTTTGGGTGGTTCTCTCTCTTGGCCCCTCCTCTCCGTTCCCATTTGCAGTCAAGACACCGCCAGGCTAGCAGCATCAGCACCAATTTGTGAATTCACTTGCTGGTTTGGAGGCATTTTGTTATGGTCCATTTTGGTAGTGTCATAGCATTTGTCCCCCTAGACACCCTCTTCTACTTGAAGTGTCAGTTTTCATTATAATGATGGTATACTGCACTTTGGGGTCAGCCTCTGGTCAAGTTTTCCCCCATCTTGGGTTGATCTGGTCTCTAGTCCCTGTTTTTGGCTTCTGCGACCCTGCAGGAGTTTTCTGCCATAAACTATTTCCTTTTCATAGTGCATGGAGTTGAGGGCTCTTAACAAAAGACCTACTGGCTTATCTCTCTGTGATGTCTGTTTCTACAATACTTCCTCATTCTACTTGTCTTGAGTTTTCCCTAACTTCTTTCTATCCTGACTCAGCTGGAGAATTGGAAAAGGGAACAAATGAGACTAAGAAGCAATATTTTTAACTGAGTTTGAAGAACAAGGAGGAAAAGAAACACAGGAAATCATTTTATGGTAGAAAGATATTAAAAATGAGCACTATCTGAAAAACAACATAGAATCAATAAAAATCCATGGAGCATCTCTGCCTTTATGAATCCCCTGAAGTTTGAATTCTGTGGTGATTATAAGGGGCAGCTGCCAAGGTAGAGGAGGTAACAACATTAGGTTTCTACTTCTATGCCATGTGAGGAAAGGCTCACCCAGCGTTACACAGTTCTCATTTTTTAATGTGTCATCTGGTTTACTGATGGTCTGTCTATGGTCTAGAGAAGAATGTACTTTATTTAGAGAACTTCAAAACCAGAAGTAGAAATTTATAATTAAGATATTTGCCACAAATTAAGTTAATGCTCCAAAAATCATTTATGTGTTCAACAAGAAGATGGAAGAGAGTAAAGATAGATTTTTCCATTTGGGGCTAGTATTTCATTTTGTTTTCTCCAGTAAAGGTACAAATTTTCCTATCACATTCCATGCTGATATTGGAGTGATTTAAACAGGGTTAGGCCGATTTCTACCCTCAGAAAATCACACAAAACTCTAATGATTGATTTCTATAGGACTTTTGTATGAATTCCTATGGGCAGATTTCAGCCTATTTTCTCATCTTTTTTATGGTTGAGTTTAAGGTTTACCAATAACTTCAGTGAAGGGTATAATTAAAAATATTTTATGTATATTTATGTTGAGCAAAAGTTTTATCTTTCATTCTTATGATGTAAATTCATCAATCCAATTTCATTGGATTGATGTAATCTATGATAGGTGCTATTCAAAAATAAAACTTTAATAAAGTTTTCTTAGGCATAAATATTCTACTAAAACAGTCCAGGAGGATAGTGTTTAGAAATGACAGATGGAACATATAAAGGATTAAAGTGCTCTATAAATCCATTCATTTTTATTTCAATATTTAGTTTATATATGTCACTTTAAAAGATAAAAATGAACTAAAATGGCAATTCTTAGGTGACAGGTCAAAATGAAAGTGGTATCCATTGTTTTACATGAAATATGCATAGTAGAGTTCTCTAAATGTAGTGAACACTGAAGCAAGCAGGAGAAATGATACATTAAAGATGACCCCTGCAGTCAGCAGAGAGAACTAATGCTATTGAACTTGTACTTAGCATCAGGTTCATTATATTAGGAGATGACCCAGAGTTGTTTTCAAATGACCAAAAAGACTGAAAAAAATATTTAATAAAAGCATGAAAACATTTTACTTTGGCACTTTTTTTTTTTTTTTTTTTACGTTGGATTAGGACATACCTCTTTAGGAGCATAAGATTGTCCAGAGAACTGAATTTTTTGCAATAAATCATTGTAACTTAAAATTATAGGGATTATATAATTAAGAATCCTGAATAACAAAAATTACTATTAGTGTTTACTGATTAGTGCCCTTAAGAATATTTACAAATAGGCATGGAGATCAATAAGATCTTTGAATAAGAACTGCCATTAAAATGCCCTGACAATATTCTTCTTCGGGCAATGGTCACACAATGCACTGTGCAGATGATATTTTGTTGAGTTGTACACTTGAAATCTGAATGGTTTTGCAAGCCAATGCCATGCCGATAAATTCAGTAAAAATTATTTTCCCTCTTATTTTTTTTCACTTATCACTTATTGCCTCCTACGTACCAACAACATGCTGGACACTTCTCAATTACTGTTTCATTTAATACTTACAAGTGCAGAGTATGGACTATCATCTCACTTATTTTTAATGGGGTACCTGAGGAAAGTCCAGCATTGAATTTCTGTTAAAAATTCCATAAGGTTTTTCTATACAGCAACAGTTTACCCAGTTTCAATGTAATTATTCTAACAATAATGAAAAGGTTACCAAGTGTCCATGGAATACTCAGCAATGTGTTGGAGGCTTTATGTTCACTGCTCCAAATTCTTACAATAACTGAAAAAAAAAGTATTTTTCACATTTGAAAAATCCAGGCTCAAAAAAGTTTGAATAACTTGCCCATAGAACCACAGTTAACTGATAAGCAGACATTTGAATATATAAATTAGGAATAGTACTTACCATCATAGAGAAGTACATTTAAAAGAGAAATAATGAGGTAGTGTGGACTAGGGCAATGAGACGGGAAACCCAGAGGTGAAGCTGAGATGAAAGAGGCTTATACATTTGTGCATTATATGTAAGTGGAAGGAAAGATAGGGGAATGATAGAAAGTTGTATGAGCTGCTTTAAACAATTTGAGAAGTTTTCAAAACTTCTGTGGGGCATTATGGCCATCATTGGAAAGCAACAAGAGTAGAAAAGTCTTACACAGATGCTGCGGGAAGTAATTAGATAATCTTAGTTATATACACTGAGCTCCTCCGAGAGAGGTTTCAGAATGCAACATTAAAACAAGTGCACTGAGGCTTTTTTAGTCCCTAACATGGGTTGATGGGAATGTAGACTATCTCATATAAGCAAAAGAAAGAGTAGAGAAGCACTAGAAAAAATAGAATCTCAAACAGGGAATATTTTCTTTTAGGGGCAGTCTATATTTGGAGTTAGACCCAGAAATCTCACTGATAAAACCCAGAAAAGAAAAATGGAAAATCAGTTCTTAGAAACTAACTCAGCTATCAAACTTAAGAGCAGATGACCTAAAATACAATGTATAGGAAGTGAAGAAAGAAAGAAATGAAAGCAAAGACTTTAGCTGATGGGAAGTTGAGCCTTCCAAATCAGGGAGCTTAAAGTTTAGTTCACAGCTGTACCCAGGAGAAGGATTTAGTTTGTGCTTTATACTGGCTTTTGAAGTGAAAGTATTCTTAAACTACAAGACCTCAGGAAAGCGGGGTTGTGTACGGAGGTGTGCGCTGCCTATCTTCAACACTGGGGCAGCAGTCATCATTTGCTGCCAGAGAACCAGGTTTTCAAGTGGCATACACTGGACACATGTATAAAATACACTTTCATGGATGCAGTTTATTTTAAGCCTAAATTGCCTAAAACTATTATATATGAGGGTGGGCAAAAGTAGGTTTGCAGTTGTTTGTATGGAAAATATAATAAGTAATTATTAATAATATAGGAATAAACTCTGTGTTTTGTACACAAACAACTGTAAACCTACTTATTCTAAGTCCCATATATGTGTATGTATGCATAGGTTATATATATAACATACACACACATATATATATGGTAAAATTATATATAGGGTTCTGGCATAAATAATACCACTTTTTACTATGAAATCTTTTATTACAAAATCAGAAGCATATAATTCTGTAACACAACAATATCACACTCAAGCACACCATATGATATTTTAGGTGAAATGTTCAAATTAAGACTATGAATTATTACACCCATATTATTACCCTACCAACCACACTTATGCATGTTACTTCTGTCAGTCTCTCTCTCTCTATATATATATATAGATAGATACAGATATAGATATAGATATGTTTATTTATTTGTAATTAACATAAATGCTTCTTAAGAAGCAGAGATTCCATACAGACGACAGACTTAGAGAGAGCACAATGACGGCTGGCTGAGGGTGGAGAGCATAGCGGGGTGGAGGGATTGAGCCAAAAGGAAAAAGGTCTCATAGATGTGGGCAACAGTGTGGGGATTGTTGAGGGGAAAGAGTAATATAAGGGACCAAATGGTAATGAAAAAAATACCAAAGGATATTAAATAAAAAATATCAAATACCTGAAAGCAGCGAAGATGACTGTAGACCTGCAGGTCTGGATCTGGCGGGATAAGTCTTAACTGCAGGCCAACTGATCCTCCAAGAGGTAACCTACAGCCCCAATTTACATCTTGTTTTGAGGGATCTTTGTTATCAATTACTACAGTTTGGGGTCACAATTACAGTTTAGGTGTTGGGATTGGGTAGTGAGATGGGTGTTACATTCAACAGCATCTCAGAAAAATGTTTCTGGGGGCCAAGGGACAGGCTCAGAATACTTTGAATAGTTGGGGTCTTTTGATGTATCTACAAAAGGGAACATTTGTTAACACGAAGATGATTTCTTTTTCTCCTGCAATTACCAGAGCTGGTTCTAATAGATTGTCTGAGAGAGTCACCTAGTGTTAGGATACCTGCGGAAGGAGTAAAGGAATTTGACAATCCAGGGACCTACCAGATCAAGAGTCAGTCTGGGCTCAGAATGGATTCTGAGGATGATGTCTTATTTTTAGATATAGCAGAACTGTCACAGCAACTGGAACTAAAAGAGAGAAGGTGAAATTGTCCAAGATGAACCGAGAACATGAGCCATTTTATGCCTGTGGTGATTTGCTGACTGTAGGCAAGGGCTGGGGATTGAGCTTTGCCCAGCAGAGGGTATCTGATGGGGTCAAGTGAAATCATCGAAGTCCTAAGTAGTGTGTGATGGAGTGATAGAAGATGAGTTGAAAGCTGGAGGGGTTTCAGAAACACAGCTGGTTTTCTGCAAAGGATAATTACCGAGGTCTGGGCTGTATGGGAAGCTTAAGAGCTAGCATGAATTAAAAGCAGAGTGAAAAAAAAAAAAAGCAGAGACCCCAAAAAGGCCTTATTGTCAACTAAAATGTCAACAAAAATTAGCTCAGATCCTCAGGTAAGGAACCTGATAACTACCTTTGAATAATTCTCAAATCTGATTAAACATATATTGTCTTAAAAAACTTATGATCTACCAAATTGTGTGTAGTTCATATACATTAAATAAATACTAAACCAGAAATCACACATGATATAGGATACTTCATATTTTTTTTATATGTTGGGGATATTAACTTACACTTCTGCCGATAAGGGTTTGGTCATGCCTAGGCCTGTGTGGAAGACTGGTGGGCATGTTAAGAAATGTTTAAATGTGTATCGAAGTGCTAAGGAAATGAGATAAAACTTTGTTCCATGGGAAATACATATATAACTGAATATATACTGAAGCACATATTTCTGAATTGAGCAAACTCTGTTTAATTTTCCCAGGTAAAGTAGCAAATTTATCTCAGGAGAATAAAAAAATAGGTGCAAAAAGTGAGATCTAGCAACGCAGCTCTCAAGAGATTCTGTGCTGTGTTTGTTTGTTGTAATGTTGCACAGATTCACCAGAGCCATTATGGACAGTAAGGATTATTAGAACTCTCATTGGGAAAAATTCGTTAACCTTGAACAATAATAGGTACACATGGACCACATGCACTATCACTACTTTCCCACCCTCTCCCTTGTTCCAGCTATGTGTAATGGAACCCAGTCACAGACTAAATTCTTCTATGAATTCAAACAGCCATTCGTAAGCAGGTACACAAACAGCCAAACAACCAGTCCTGTAATCTCCACTCTCTGTGTTCTTTCAGGTGTTCTGAGAGTGTCTAGAATGAAAGTTTCACTACAGGCAGATATATCAATATTCTACGGGCACGATCACCTAAACATATAGCCAGACTCAGGCAACAGAATTCTCTGATAAGCATCTGTACACAGAATTGAATTGAATCCTAATTTAGGAGACTCATTCCAAAGAGCATTGCCAGTCTCTTTCTGTACAAAGCACAGTACTTATAGCCAAGTTCTACATTTTAAAAAATCAGTCTTTAAACCTATGAAAATATTTTCCAACATCATTGTGTTAATTAGTAAAACCTCTGCTTGTTCAGAGATCAAGACTACTGAGGCCCTTTTGTAATTCCTTCTGGAATGTGAGCTCCTTAGTTAGTATAAGGTAGTTTAAATGTTAGCCAACTACTAAAACAATGTAACTGTAAGATACATGGCACACATGTCTACCAAAGTATTTCAAAATAAATTTCATTCACCCTGGATCTCACCCTGGACATGCTGTGGGCTAAATCAGAAGAGACGTGCCACTGAAATGTACAAAACCACAGGGCCTGAAAAGGCAAGTCATTCACATAACATGAGCAGGGCAGTTTTCTGGCTTCCTTCAGATGAAGGCTCAGATTTCCCATTTTGTGGACTTGGTGTTTGCTAGCAGACAAGTATTCCATACAGGGAACAGATAATGTCACTCACTATGATAATGACGGGCATACTGGTGGGACATAGCTGGTGGGACAGCATCGAGAAGAGGCAGCACTTGAGGGCACAGGTCTTGCTGGGTTGATAAACACAGGCATTGTGGGACTTTTGCATACTTAAGATTCATTCAGATACTCCTTTAGCTATAGAGGCAGTCCTGTGACTTAACAAGCAGAAGCAAAAAGCCAGTTTGTTTCTGTTGCTAATGTGACCTCTTTTGTATCCATAAGCAAAGGATATATTGAAAACTCTATTTTCAAACAGCATTTGACCTGCTAGTAATTTACTGGATATTGACAGAGTCAAATCACAAATAAGCAACTTTAAATTATTATAATGTTTTCTATGAGAAATATGCACATATATTTGAATACCATTTGCTCATAAGGATCTTCAAAATGTTACACAATAAGATAAACTGTATGATTATTAATGTTCCAATCCTTCTAATCAAACATATATTATGAAGCTCTGTTCCTATACATATATTAATGACAAAGTCATCAAGGGAAAATTTACAAATAAATGAAATATAATTATCTCCTATATAATTATTTTTAGATTTGATTAATCTCTCTAGCAGGAACATATACTTAAGCACCTTTTTGATTTGAAAACACACAGCATAATTAATTCTTTAAATGCTGTTTTTGAAGAATTATTCCTAATTTGATCATATTTTTCTGTGTATGTCTATAAAGCAGATTCTACTTATATAATGTGTAGAATAACAATGGACAGAAAAAAGGCTTGATGTGCAATTTAACCAAAGAATATTAAAGTTCCCAAGTCATTTCATTTTGAGATGACCTACACTTAAGTTGTCTTATGTTCTATTCCCAGAGTAGTGTCATGATGGCTCATTGTATTTGTAATACAATGTAGTTTAACAAGAAACTTATTGCATTAAAACAAAGCTCAGCCCCCATGTTGCTTCCTAATTACATAATTTGGATTAAACAGAAATGAGAAATTCTAACAGATCTACACTTTACTATGTAGCAAGGCAACTGGATAAACAGTATTATAAAATGCTGAAGAAGTAGCTATAACCAGGGTCTCCTCTATGCTTCTCTCCTAGGAAGAATGAACTTATAAAGACCAATAGCTGACTATGCAGTACGTACATACCCACACATACCCTGCTCTTGGCATCTGTACAGAAAGAAAATATTAATATTTGGGACTAGTAGGAAGTTTTTCAATTGGAATCCACCTTGACCTATTATAAAAGTTTTACTAATGATATTGCATACACATAGAAAGAAAAAGAAGTGAGCAAAATATCTTAGATAAGCAAGACACTCTTTATACATAAACCAATTCTAATCAATCTGACACATTTTAGGAAAAAAGGCATTTTTCCCATATTGTCAAAATAATGATGATGATGCATAACTAATCCTTTATTTTATTAGATGCAGCTGTGATTTTTCATGATCTGCCTTGAGATGTATTTCACAATTTACAACATTGAAATCAGCCAACACAGCAATGTCTATATATCAGCCAATGTATATAGACATCGCTGAGGCTCTTTACGAGAAAAAATAAGGGTTTTTTCTAATATAAACCTGATTTTGGATAAAATGTTCCAAATAATCAAAAATATTTTTAGATTTTGCTTTTATATTACACAAAGATATGCCTTCAGGGAATTATTCTGAAAGAGATGTTTTGAGCTGTCAAACAGCATTCACTATTTTTTTACGCATTGGCTAGAAATGGTTTAGAATGTTAAACACCTGCACTGCAGATAGTGTTAATCAAAAGACCATCCTTTAATAGAGCACATTACCTAGTGGAGAAGAGAAAGCAAAGGAACATTCAAGAGTAAGTGGTTTTTACTGTTGCAATACCAGCAGTAAGAGAACACCCAATTTTAGTTTTAATGGCAAGCTCCATAGACATTCAGGTGCCTTATCCTGTAGCCCCATGTATAACCTTGAATAAAGTGTGCAAGACTTAGTGTTCTATGTGCAAATTTTTGGAATACCTCAATGTGCATCCCTGTGCACTAGGAAAACTTGCTTTGATAGAGATACTATTTTTTAATTAGAAAAATAGATATTTTATTCCAAGAACATCATTTTTTTCCATTTATTGAATGGAAGTTCTTAGCCTTCATTTTCCTTCTTTTAATGATTTTCTTAACATTTTCATCCAAAGTACCAGTGATAGATTTATATTCTTTAAAAATAGGAACCATGTCGCATGTCATGTGGAGTACATATTGAAATACAGTAAAAATAACCTGAATATATATATTTTAAGAACAATGATAACCTGATTTTTTAAAATAGTGGAACACTTATGCTCTGTTGTGATACATATTAATGTTACATAAAGACTGTTCCTAGGAAGCCAGTGGAATAATAATTTTGGTATTGTGTTCTGTTTTGTTGCTAATTCAAGCTTCCAGCATTTGGTTATCTTTTAGCGTATATAAGAATTAGAATATAGAATCCTTTGTGAATTGTTATATTTTCGTCTCTTTTTTCCTGTTACTGTATCTGACATAAATTCAATTCACAGATATATTGAGCCACATATGTGTCAGACTGGGGTCTAGTTCTGTGGGGGAGTCACAAAAATGAAGAAACCAAGCTTGGCTTCAAGGACCTCAAAGTTAAGCACAAAAGACGGATACATGTTTTGTCCAAAATGCAAGAATCATGAGAAAAAAATCCCTCTGGTAGCACTTGTTTGGGGGTGGGGAGAGAATGTTTTTTTGCATTCTTTTTTTTAAATAGTACATTCCTTGTTGTGTAGCCAGCTTGCCCTTGAGCACTGACCCCATTTATTGAAACCTAAAAACATATACATCAAGATTTTGATTACTTGTCAGTTTATAGTAGGCCCTCTTTTATAATGTGTGTTTTCCAGCACAAGACTAACAATTACTTTATAGAATCCTATGATTACTTACCTATTTATTTAATGGTTATGATATTTGTGCAACAAAATATTAAAGCAATAGAGAAGTGTTCCTGGTAACAAAAAATACAACTCAGCAGAATCATGGAGCATATGCTTAATTTGTGTCTATTGTTCATACAAGCAATTTTGTTATTTTATTTAATGAATATTAAAAGTTAAAATAGGCCAAATGTAAGTATGTAGGTATAAATTTATACTGTTATGTATAATATATAATCCTGAAACTATAAAAGTATTGTATATCTTCATAAAATGCTAATGATTTACCATATTTACTTAAAATATATTTTTAGAAAAAAAGATTATTGATAGATCTGAAAGTACATGTGTTCTATTTATCCCATTTATCTTTTTTAAATGTACTCCAGAGGTGATGTCCACTGTTTGGAATGTGGTCTTTATTATTTTCATGCCTTTCTCTATTTTTTATCCATATGTATATGTAGGGAAAATATAGTATTGTTTGTTATTTTTTCTGTTAACATGTTTTATGGAAATATAGTGTCTTTCTTATTGTGACTTTATGCTTTCAGGATTTACTCATTTACTGTATGCCTGCCTGTTCATTCATTTTAAGAACATAACATATTTCATTATATGAATATACCATTATTTATCTATTCATTTCCTAACTGATAAATATTTTAGTTGAATCTTTTTGTTTATGATAAACTGAGTTTCAATAATGTTCTCTACATTCCTATTGTTCCTATATTTTAGTGTTAATGTATGGTGGTGGGTTCTGAATGGGAAGAATCACTTTATTGTTACTAAACTTGGGGATACTCTTAACAAATATTTCTATAATCCTCTGTAGAGCAGTCTGGGACCATTTTGAAACAAAGCCACCCATATGGCTGTTTTGTCTAAAGAAGTGTGGGAAATGCAACTCATGGAACTATCCTAATGTGTTGAATTATGGGCTGTTGGTTTGCAAACTGGCCCCCCATACGTGAAGGGTAAAGAGAAACTAAAGAGGTAAATGAGTCCAGATTGGTAGGTGGCAAATTTAATAACTAAGATAACTTATGTACATGACTTGTCTTGGCAAATGAAGGATAAATAGATCTCTATACCTGCCGGCCAGCATCTCAAAAGTTTATATAGAGGCTTTAGTTGGGTTCAGCAATGTGTAACATCCAGATAGTTTCCACAACACATTAATTTCTGAAAGCTGAATCCTTGAAAGTGGTTCCCACTGTGAAAAAGGTCAGCACAACATACATTCCAAAGACAAGGGAAGGAGGGAGGAAGGGGACCTGATTGCACTGGCCTAGCTTGAAGTCAGCTGGTGCTCATGTTACTTCGTTGACTTCCGCCAGCATGGGGACTGTCGGGCAAGATGCTCATTTTCACATTTAATAGGTAAAATCAAATTTATCTCCAAAGTGATGTGCCATTATTGGTCCACAAACAGTGTATGTGAAATAAGATTTCTTCAAATCTTGGTAACATCATTGTATTATCATAAGTGTGTGTGAATGTGGGTGTGTTTGAACCGGATGATTTACATTACCAGTATTTCTGTAGAGAATGACCAGCTCCTCATGACTTTCTTTTTTTTAAATTTAATTTAATGTTTTTATTGTTTTTCAAGTATAGTTGTCTTCATTTTCCCCTCACTACTCTTTCCCACCCCACCCATCCCCACCTCACACCCTCAATTCCAACCCCTTTGGCTTTGTCCATGGATCCTTTATACATGTCCTTTGATGACCTTTCCCCTTCACATGTGCTTCTTAAATTGAATTCTTACCTTATTTATTTATGTGTGTGTGTATATATATATATATATATATATATATATATATTTTTTTTTTTTATTTTAAGGCATGAGGTCACCTATTCTGAATTGACAGTACTCTAGCTTTACTTCATTTACTCTTCCAGTTTGCTGGAATTATCTTAAACATTTCTTCCCTCTTCAAGCCTCCATCACATATGCACCCGTCTTCATTTCACATTCCTTCCTCTGGACAATAGGGCAGTAATGAAAGAACTCCCCTATGCTACCATCACCACCTTCACTGACATACCTGCATCCCTGTCTGCTTTCTTTGTCCACATTCCTGTTAGTCTGGGCAACAATATTTGTTCTTATTTAAAATCAATTTTACCCACTTGTAAATTGCATCCAAAGGCTTACTCGAGGAAATAATGCCAGCAATTATTTCTAATTTCTCTAGAGTCCTGTTAGTTTATTTTTTCAGATCTGGATCATTCCCATCATTATTTGTATCTGCTGTGAGATATCTTTTCTTCAGTACAAGCTGTAATGATTTCAACCTGAAAACTTTCAAAACCAAACTGTTGATTTTTTCCCCAAGCCTGCTATTCTGCAGTCTGTCCTCTGTCTAAATGCTAAGTCCTTTATTTCTGTTTATCTTGTCAGAAGTCTTGAAGTTATGCTTGACCTATTCTGTCTCACATCCCCAATCCGAGCAGTCAGAAAACCCTTTCAAATCAACCTGCAAAGTAGATCCAAAAAATAATCACCTCCCAGGACCTTCATTTCACTGCCATATTCCAAACTCCCACCATTTTTTGCCTGGAATTCTGTAATAAACCCTAACCGCTACTTACATTCCCACCACTCCTATTCTACTGTCTATTTTCAACCCAGAAATTGAAGTGGTCTTTTTACAACATAGGTCAGAGTATGTTATGCCTATGTTATATTTCACTGAGTGAACAACAGTTACTCATTCTGTTAACATTGTGCATTTAAGATAACCCCAAATGTTAAAAATATTATGGCAAAAACATCATGCATGTGATTTTTATTCAAATATTAATTACTTTGTTGGACAATATTTCTAGAATTAGTATTAATGGGGTCAGTCAATACAATGTTCTATTACTCTGTACATAAATTGAATTCTTTACAATAAACTTTCCCTCATGCAGGTACTAGTTTTAATACACTGTTCCCAATTTGAAGACTTATGATTTTAATTATAGGCTAATTTGTATTTTAAATTTCCTATTTTCCTTCTTAAATATTTACTAGTGAGATTGAGTGTTTTATCTTTCCATATGAGGTAATTTCATTTTGTTGAATACTATATTTTGAAATAATGTTTGATACATTGATTCTGCTGCTGCTGTTACTGATGATGATAATGACATATTATCATCAGATAATAGAGGTAGAATCTCTGTCATTAGACGATAGAGACTGTGGCTCTATCAAATTGAATTCTCCTATTTTAAATAAACGTTTTAGTTTGAAACAGTTCTAGAATTACAAGAAATTGTTAAGACAGTACACTGAGTTCGATATCCCACACACAATTTCCTCTTTATGAACATGTCACTTTAACATGGTGCATTTGTCACTATTAATGAATATATATTGATGTGTTATTATTAACTAAAGTTCACAGTTTAATCAGCCTTTTTTAGCTTTAACATAATGTCCTTTATCTCTTCTGGGATCCTGTCCAGGAGATCACATTGCATTTAATCATCATGTTGCCTTAGCCTCCTGTTGACTATGACATTTTCTCAGGGCGTTCTTTTTTGGGGAACTTGAAAGTTTAAAGAAATACTTGTCAGGGTATTTTGTTGAATATCCCACAACTGGGATTAGCCCAATATTTTTGTAATGATTAGGCTGAGGACATGTGTTTTAGGAGGAACTTCAAAAAGGTACAGTGCAATTTTCTCCACATCACAGCAGGCTACACTGTACCAGCTTGAATGAACACTGTTGATGTTAACCTGCTCACCTGGCTGAGGCACTGGCTATCAGGTTTCTCCACTGTAATAGTACTTTAACCCCAGCACTCCACCTTTCAGGCTGTGCCGTGTACAGGAGAGACTCTGCATAGTCCACATTTAAAGACTAAGGAGTTTTGTTTTACTTAATAATCTACAACGATTATTTTGGATTCTTCTGCACAATATAGTTTTCTATTATCTTGCATTTTATTCAATCATTTACTTATGTAGAATGGACTCCTGGATGTTTATTTTAAACTTTGGATTGCAATTCAAAACAATATTTTGCTGATCAAATTGCTGCCACTTTGACTATTGGCTTCTACATCCCTTTGAAATGTTCCTATCATTGTAGTGTTTTGTGTCCATTGGTTTCAACAATTCTACAATTTTTTGTCACTATAAGATGTTATAGTCTCACTTTGTATACTTCCCACCCCAATCCTAGAATTAGACCTTTCTCCAAGGAGCCCCCCTTTTATTGGAGAGGGGATTAGAAACCAAGACCTGGATGATTAGTGTACTTGTTGCCACTGGAATTTCATTGCTTCTAGGCTCTCGAAGCTGGCAGAACAAAGAATTACATGTTATATGCATATATGCATTTGCATACATGCGTACCTTCGCTTATTTCTATAAGTGGCTATCTATGTTGAACTAAACACAAGTTCATACTGACATCTCCAACTGATTGCTACGTCATTATGTTTAGCTTTGTGAGACACTGTGAGACTGTCTTCCCCAGTGGCAGTACCATTTTTCACTTACTCCAGCTGTGTGTGAGAATTCATGTTGCTCTGCATTCTCACCAGCAATTGGTGTTGTCAGTTTTGGGATTTTAGATATTCCTAGATATCCTAGCAGTTGTGTGGTGGTATCTGTATTGTTTAAATTTCTAAGTCTCTTGTGATAAATGATGTAGTACCACATTTCATATGCTTATTTACCATCTGTATATCTTTTTTAGTGAGGAGTTTGTTCAGATTAGTTGTCCATTTTTAAATCAGGGTAATTGTTTTCTTATTGTTGAATTTTAAGAGATTTTTGTATACTATAGACAACAATTCTTCATCGGATCTCTGTTTTGCAAATATTTTCTCCCAGTCTATCGACTGTATTTCATTATTTCAATAATGATTCTGCTCTCTGTCCACAGAGCAGTTTTTAATATTTATAATGTTTTCTTTAATAATTGTGCTTTTGGTGGTATATCTAAGAACACATAATTATAATCAATATCATGTTTTCTCCAAAGTATTTTTGCAAAAGTTTTATAATTAATATTTTATAATATTTAGGTCTATGATTCATTTTGGGTTAATTTCTATAAAAGGTATACATTTTTTGCCTAGTTTTGTTTATTTAATTTTTTGTTTGCATTTGGATGTGCAATTATCATTTAACTTTTGTTGAAAAGACAATCTTTTCTCCTTTGAATTATTTTTGCCCTTTCGACAAAAATTAGCTGACTATATTCATATCATTCTACTGCTGAACGATCTCATTTTTTTCCATAATCTGTCTATTTTTTCATAAACACTATGCTGTCTTATTTACTGAAGGTTAATAGTAAGTCTTCAAGTTGGACAGTGCGAGGGCTTCAACTTTGCTCTTCCTTTTTCAGCATTTTTTTAGAGTCTATAAATTTATTGAGTAAAAACAAAACAAATGGCAGACATGTTAAATTCGGTTTGGTTCAAGTTTGATTGTTGTCCATGTGCAGCAAAGATGAACTGAAGTGGAGAGAAGACCCAGTGATGTTGGCAAAGGGACACTGAACAAAACGATCTTCCATTTATTAGGAACACAAGCATTGCACAGCAGTGTGAGTAGGTTAGCAAAGGCGGGGGATGCAAAGTTTAGTGAGCAGGGTTCAAGGTTCAAACTGGAGTAAGCAAGAACTTCTGAGAGAGGAGAAGGCCTGAGCATTCAGAGAACAAGTATCAACAGGAGCATTTTGGAGAATAGTATTCATCAACGCAGAGCTGCTGTTTCACTCAGGGAACACGTGACCACTTCGTCACCTTCGGGTGGGGTGACGGGCTCCTGGGTGTGCTTTTTCACAGTAGATTTGATCTTCCACAAAGAAATAGCCTTTCTGTTTAAGGTTTGCATCACAGTCAGTGCACACATAACACTCAGGATGGCAGTGACAGTCCTGCAGCTACACAAACCCACCGACAGGGCAGGTGTCACATTTATCACACGTGGGCAATTTCTGGGCATTTGCAATTAATGCAGTCTTTTACAGCCATAACACTTCTGAACCCCAAGGACTTGTTGGGATTCCTTTTCTCCTCAGATTCCAGGATTTCTTGCAAAACCAAGAAAGAAGTAGACTGTACTGGGGGCTCATTTAACTCCCGTTTCTCCTGAAACATCTTATAAACTTGTTTCTTTCTTGATGACTAGTCCACTTGGAGACTAAGAATGCTCTAAGGCTCTTCCATTTGTCTCTGCCCCACTGGCCACTGACCTTGACTCTAAGGTGCTGTTGAAGTTGGAAATATCTTCAGAGGAGTAGAGTCGGAGGCTTTGTTGTGCTGGTTTGTGATGATGCTGGGGGCACAGCTGGAGGCAGGTGAAGCTGTGAAGGACGTGGCTCTGTCATGGCTACTTCCTATGTGCCTGACTTCTTGCAGTTCAGAGGCTGAATTCATCTTGTATGGATGACATTACCTTTCCTCTGTTACTAGAGGAGACCATGCGTTATTTTCAGATCTGGCTAGGGTCTATCATTGTCTATGCAGCCTTTGAGTTTGTTCTAAGCTTCCAAGTGTGTCATATTGCTGGTATTTTCCCCATCGATGACTGTGATTACATCTCCAATACATACATTAGCTATAGCAGCCTTGCTTCAGGAGTGACCCAGGAAAATGACAAGTGGCTACCCAAGTCCTTGCCACCCAGGAGGCAGACCCTGGACCCTAGAGGACAATTTGCTGGGTGGTCTCTTCTTTCAGTATTATGTTGGTTATTTTAAGGCATAATTTTCCATACACATTTTAGACTCAGTTTGTAAATATCTACAAATATTTTCCTTGGAGGTTGATTCAAATTGCAGTGGATGTAAAAATGAATTAGGAAGAATTGACATCATGAGAGTATTAAGTCTTATAATCCGTGCACTTAAAATATTTCTCCATTTTTTAAATCTTCCTTTGTTCATTTCATTTATACTTTGAAGTTTTCCACATATGAATCTTATAGATATTTTATTAGAGTTATATGTATTTCATATTTGGTGTTTTACAAATAACATTGTTTTTAAATGTTCAATTGTTCATTACTGGTATTTAGAAGAGCGATATATATTTGTAATGTTTTCATGGAATTCTATAACCTTTTTATATAGCTGATTAGTTGCAGGGTTTTGTATTTTATGAATTCTTTAAGATTTCCAACATGGACAACAGTTTTTTTTTTTTAACAGTACAGCTATATATGTTCCCTTCCAATCAACATCATTTTACCTATTTTTCTGGGCACATTACTCTATCTAGGGCCTTCAGAACAATGTTGGATATGAGTGGTAAGAGAAGACAGCTTCACTTTGTCTGTTTTCTTAGAGGAAACCATCCAGTTTCTCAACGTTATATAAGATGTTAGTAATAGCTTTTGGGTTGTAAATATAATTTGCATGAGACAGAGAGACTAAAGGAGACTGGAGAGCAAATAATGTTGCTTTTTTTTTTCTATTAAAGTTCCCCCCTCCCCCAGAAGAGGCCTTTTTTATGCAGAATGCACTAAACACGTTTTACAATTGTTTCCCCTTCTCTGAAGAGATCCAGGAGAACTCGATTGAATCTTTGTCATAATAATCCTCTGAGATTCCTAGAGGTAGGAATTTCTAAGACTGATTTTACCATTTTTCAGCTCTGTGTACTTGGCAAAGTTATTTCAATTCTCTCAGGTTCACTCACCCCATCTATGAATAAGGACAACCATACACACTCCATAGGGTTGTTCTCATGATGAAATTAAGTAAGACCTGTAAGCACTTAAATCTTTATTGGTGACCTCCCTAAATTTGAGGCCTCCAGAAGTTTTACACTCTCATGATAATATACTCAGACTCCAGAAATTAATAAAAATTGACATTTAAGTGTTCCTACTTGTTTTTGTCTTCAGTGACTTCTGCTACAAGTAAGCAGATTTCAGCTGTGACTCTTCAGACTCAACCTGATGGCTTTCCCTGTAACTTTAGCTCTCTAACAGATCCAAGAAATGCTAATTTTCATTTCGTTCAGCTTTTGCTTTTAATAAAGGTGGAAGTGATAATTTCTAAACCCTTTACATGTCAGAATTTTTCTACAATATCTGGATTGTGGAGTCAGGTAATCTGGACTTGAGTTTAAACTCTCTCTCTCTCTCTCTCCTCTGTGTTCCACACACCCCAAGTCTCATTTTCTTCATCAGCCAAAGTAGAAATCAAAATAATAACTATTCACTTGACCTCACAGGAGTATATTTTTCAAGTACAAAATATAATGAATTTGTTAGTTAATAATTATAGCATTTTACAAAATGATTACTAAAATATTATAATAGTTTCTATTTAATAAGCATATTTTATAATATAATAACTGAATTAAAAGCATTATCTTATTTAATTGTCAAAAATCCTTTTATATTAATGCTTTTCTGTTCTCAAGATGAGTTGCAAAGTTTTACATCCCACCATGGGGTACTGTCTAACTTTATACCAATACATTAGTTTTTGAATCTGATAAATGACCACAGTTATTTATCCAAATAAATACTGGGAAAACATCTTCAGGCAGATCGTATGCTCTGCAGTTCTCCACAGTCCTTACTATTCCCTTCATTAACGCTCAAGCTTTCCTGGTTTACTTTTATGTTCCAGGTAAATAAGAGTTTTGTCCTAACATTTCAGCCGTTTGAATTGAAGTTTTAACCTAAACACCTTGCCTATCTGAGTTGCCATTCAACATAGCAATGGAAATCACACACTGATACCTGAAATAAAGCCAATAGTTGACTTTTTGCCTCCTTCTATGCTTACTAGAGATTGGAGTATCAATCATGTAACAATTTAACCTGACAAATAAGAAATTGGTCATTTTGACTGGTAGCTTTCCAGTTCTTCAGAAACTCATAAAAACAAACAAAAAACTCAGTAAGTCACTCTGATTAGGGACCTTATGTCTACTCTTACCTCATGCTCAGAGTTCTTGTCCCTGGACTCTCTCCCTCTGGATGCTGAAAGTTAAACCATCAAGAACAGTGCAAAGAGGTTGAAGAGGGTGTGAAAGGAGACAGCCTGTGGTCTGCTGAGACCGCCTTAGTGTTCTGAAGTGTTCTGTCTTAGCTGATTGAGTGACAAGTATTGCATTGTTAATTTTTATGTCCCTGAAAACTTAAAAAATGAAAAGGCAAGAGAACCCTATATAAGATTAGGGACTAATTCCTCATTAGGTTGTCAGGAGCTAGGCAAAGAAGTCCAGGTTGTGCAAAGCCTTCCAATACCTCAACCTTAAGTAAGAATGGATAAGAATGGTATAAATACCACATTTCACAGGTAAGTATGTAACTCTAGACTAGGAGAAACTAAGTGGTTTTTCCCAGGACTACACAGTGGTAGTAGTGAGTAGCCCATGACATTTTGGTAAGTTATGAGTTCGTAGCCTGGCTCTATCATTTTTCAACTGTGTGCACTTAGCAGTTATTTTTTTCATTTTTATTATGTTTTTTTCCATTATCATTTATCCCTTCATACCCTCTACTACCTCTACCCATCCCCTTCCTCCCCACAACACCACATTGTTGCCTGTGTCCATGAGTTCTTTTTCCTTTTTGCTCCATCCCTCCACATCTCCAACCCTTCCCCCAGAGCTAATCAGCCTGTCTCTTTGAATTCTCTCAGATTCCTTCTCCTGATTTCTAAACTAAGGATAACCATACCTATTCCACAGAGCTGTCCTTATGATTAAAATAAGTAAGACCTGTAAGCACTTAACCTATAGTGCACAGTATATTAATAAAAGCAAGGAGAAATTAAATAGGTATTTGACTGAATTATTTTATCTCAATTAAATATTTAATAAGTTTACCAGTGTTTTATAGTTGTATCATTCAGATTTATACTTCTTAAGTAAATAATCCATAAGAAGAAGCTATTACTTTGCATATAAGATAGAGAGTGGTACTTATGTATACGTGCATAAAATTTAAAAATAAACTAAATCCAAGTATACATACAGACAAGAACCCATCAAGTTCAAATGTGTTTTTACCAGACTCATAAATAAACACAGATTGTTTGGAGACACATTGCCCAAATGCCAATATTGAAGCTCCTATGGAAACCTGCTAAGTGAAAATGAAAAAAATCCTTCAATAGTTTCGTGGACTGCTGCCCCCTCAGTCAGTTAACTGAACACAATGCAATAGAAAGAAGCGTTAGCCAGTGTGTGAGCCTCTTTGCCTGTGTTAATAAGGGACACTCACATGTATTGTCATCCTCAGACTTCAATGTGCTGTTGCAAAAAAAAAAAAAAATGACCAGTGTGAACCATAGAGGGATTCCAACCTGACCATATCAATATCAGAAAAACTTTAGAGAAAAGGTAAATAAGTGTCAAACTGTCCTAACAGCACATCAGATGGCAAATGCAGCTTTGCATTTTGCTAATTTAATTAAAGCCTGAATTGATAATCACCAATTTTAGAGTGATTTATTAAGGAGTATTAAATGAGATCTAGTTCTATCTTTATGAATTAGATATCAAAAGGAAAAAATGAAAACTATGTAAAACAGGGAAAGCAGGACAGCTAGGTAATGTTTAACTCACATGTCATTTATTCATTCAATTACTCATTAATGCATTTTTTAAACAAATATGTATTGGGAACCTACTATTTGCCTGCTTCAGTCTCTGGAGATAAATTAGTGAAAACAGAATCTCTGCCCAAATAAAACATGCATGCTGGTAGAATCATTCAGACAACTAGCAATTAAAACTTAAATACATGACATTGTTTTAAGATAAAGAGGTAAGACTCATGGGAAGGACTATTTTAATAGGGTGTTCATGAAAAAGATAGTTTTAAAGTAGAGGTAAATAGCGTGAGAGAAAGAACAATGCAAATATCCAAGTAAGAATATTCTAGAGAGTGAAATAGATGAATATGGAGAAAAAGGTTGGTGTACTTGTGATACATTAAGCTGACTTCCGCCACGGGAGCCATGGAGAACATCTGTGCTGGGGTGAGGGAGGTAACCAGGGGCTGAGCTTTATTTGGTCATTTAGAGCAGCAATTTTCAACCACTGTGCCACCAAAATGACTACTCAGTCAGAGGCACTGACCTCTTTCCCCTGATATTATCAAACATAAAAATAACAACAATCCAACCCAACAATAGCTGTCCAGTGTGAATGAATCAAAATTATACCTATTTTTGGTCAGATTAGACAAAAACATATTTTACAGTGTGCTGCAGAATTTTAGCAATTAATTTCTGTGTGCCATGAGGTGTTTATTTCCAAATTATATCATACATACAGAGATGTTTATTTTTAACTAATCTACCTTTCAATAGGCTTGTTAATATAACCTTATAATTATGCACAATCAAATGAAGCTATGATGTTTCTCTACTTCAAAATAAAAATCATATTAATGTCTGAGGAAACTCAATCCTACTTATTTTTATACATGATTGACTTCATCCTAAAATTAATTTATTCTAACTTTATTTTACCCACAAAATAAAGATTGACTATTGCACCCTGCAGAGTAAGGGTGTTATTAAAAATAAAGTAGGTAAAATGAGCAGCATTTTTACTTTTACCATCAAGCATTTGGATAAAAGATTTTAAAGGTTATTTACTAGTCCGTAGAAACTGCATGTTGTCTCCTAATCAGAAATTTAGAAAGTTTTCTTAAATAGCTACAGAACTTGTCATACAATCAAATTAAAAACATGCATTTACTTATTTTACTTGCCTGAGCAAAATTTCTTTAATTCCTAGCAATCTTGGCAGAAAAAAAAATTCTCTCCAAAAAATGTTGTGTCTGGTGGTTAGCCCAATACTGGATTAAGACTGAGTATTGTACATGAGTTGAGGCTGAAATTTCATACCAGCTGCTAGAGCAGATCTGATGTTGTATTCAAATTTTTCTTCATTTATCAAACCTCATTTTAATTCATAAAACAGTTTTAGTCTAATAAGTATATTATGCTTAATAACTATATTCTTTTTTTAAGCACTAATGGTGATTTTATTCTGTTTTACTTCCCTTCCTCCACTCCCCACCCCCCAAAGCACCCATCACACTCATCCCCGCCTCCCACTCTTGATCCTACCCCTTTTGCTTTGTCCAAGCGTCCTTTATACATGTTCCTTGATGACCTTTCCCCTACTTTCCCCATCATCCCTCTCTTCTCTCCCTTCTGGTTACAGTCTATTCTTTATTTCAATGTCTCTGTTTGTATTTTTAATAAGTCAAAAGAATGTGAATGTAAAAAATAATCTTGATTTTTCTGTCTCTCAAATTTACTTAGTCAATAACTGTTTAGAAATTATGATTTAGCTTTCATTGTAATTGTATTTGGAAAGAATAATGAATTATTTAAATAAATCAGTTGTTGGTTTATGTGCCTCTACATTTTCCAACTGCTGTTCACCCACTTTTCTTGTTGAAGGAAAGGTAAATATTAGGGGCATGCCGTGGTAAACCCTTGACATATTGACACTGTTACACATGTTCAGTGAAGCTGTGGCAGTGACAGACCCGTGCCACAGCAAAGAATGGTGGCGACTCAAAGCCATCTCTTCTTTCATCTCCTCCTGCTTTGCAGGCCTTTACTAGATGTGAGAATGAAGTGGGGGAGATTAAAAACAGACATGACATTTTCTCCTGTACTATTGACATTTTAAAAAGCATGCCAAAATGCTTCTTTAGAAAGATCTATTCTAAAATTAAAGCATAAAATGTCACTTTCTAAGGGACTTGTACAAAGAATATAGGGTCTTGTTTTTTTATATGTAAAATAACATTGATTGTTATATATAAATTACTGCTTTCTTAACTTTTACACTTTTCATAAAGCCATCTTCTCATAAAGGGTGGTGGTCTACAGTGTGATACATGGATAAGTGTTTTAACTATTTTGAAATTATAGTACTAAGTATGACTCCCTTTAATTTACATTGAGAACATTTTATCTGCAGGCATCATGCTATTTGGGGATACTTAATACATAACATACAATTGCCGTCCTCAGAAAGCTCATTACAGATAGGGAGAGACAATAATTAAAATAATTTTATTACAATGAGATAAGCATTATTATTTCTTACAGGACGATGAAAATTTGGAAGACTATTGCACTTCTGTATTTACTTTACCGAGCTGTTATTATTTTAGTGGGTATAAAAGGCAATATAATAAAATGGCCCCAAAGATTTCCAGCTCCAGCTAGGTATTCTCTTTCTCACAGTTATTCAATCAAATGTGAACATAGGTGCTGCTAAAAGGAATTTGTATATGTAATTAGTGTCCCAAAACAGTTGACCTTATGTGAGGGAAATTTTCTGAGTGGGCCCAAACTTATGACATGAGCCCTTTGAAGGCAGGTAACTTCTTCCTAGTTGGTCACAGGAAAGAAAGGTCAAAGAACTGGATTCTGGCTTACACAGGAGAAAACAAATATTCATGGTGTGACCTACCTGTGGGATCATGTCAGTAGGAATCGAAGGTGATTTCTACATGGTGAGAGAGATCCCTGCCTTATAGCTAATAGGAAAATATAAACTCTAGTTCTAAAACCACAAGAGAATTAATTATACCAATAACCAATAATCAATAACCAATAACTTAAGGAGAAAACTGTAAGCCCCAGATGACAGTGACAGCCTTGGCCTTGATTTCAGCCTAATGACACTGTTGGAGGTTATAAAAAGGACCTGACTGCAGGCTGGTTGATCTGCAAGCTAATCCTGGGCTCATCACTTCCTCTCCTGGTTTTGTAATATAAATTTTATCTCTCACTTCCATAGTGGGTGCAGTGCTCAAGGATGCAGCCTTGCGAGAACCATGTGTTGTTGAGACCACCTGGACTGAACATGTGACTGAATGCAGGAAAAGTCTCCATATAAACTATAAGATTCTGTAAGTCGGGGCAGAGATCTACATGTACTTGTCCTTCAGCTGCCAGAGACCAGCCTTGTGTGTTAGTTCCCTTGCTTAATAAACCTGCCACCTAACCATGTGGAGTCGTCTGCCTCTTCAGTTTCTCTCCTTGTCCTCTATATATGGGGGCCAGCTTCAAATAGAACTTGGAAACTCTGAAGGATTCATTCCAATTGACACCTGAACAGAGAATCTAGCCACAATGTGCCTGGATTTTTAATTTAAAGAAATTGCAAATTTGCACTACTTTAAATTCATAATGTAAACTTATTGTCTTCCTATCATATACACCTATCATGAATTTTCTAATTGTTTTATAATAGAAAAATTGTGACCTATTTGATCAATAAGTAGATGAGTCAGCATTCTAGGCAGTTAAGTTTAAGTGGAAAAGTTATGAGTTTTGGTGTTGGGAAGATTAAAATTGCAATAATTAAATTTACATAAGTTCAAGTTTTATTGTGTTAAAAATACTGAAATGCAGGTTTTATTCTTTTAAAAAATACCTAAAACTCAACCTGTGAATGAACATGATATTTTTCAACAGATGAAATAAAAAACACATTGGTATACCATGACATTAATTATCTTCAAAATATAAATTTAATTTAAAAATACTAAAAAGACCCATTCCTGTGGATTCTTCCTTTTTGAATCTGACATCCATTCATTCCTCTTCATTCTTACTTTCACCATTCTCATAGGTAGTCTATCAATTCATACTTAAATTGATACAATCTTATATCTCATCTCTACTTTATAGGAGACCATTCTGTGTGGCATGGGACATGTAGCCCAGCTCCTGCTCAGAAAGGCCAGTGGAAAGCGAGGTCCAGCACACAAGTCCCATGCCCACAGATAGGTTCTCTCATGGGGAATCTGACCTGCATTGTACCTAGGTTGCCTTGAGACTTGCTTTTTGCTAAAACTCCCTCACCCTGAATTGAGGCAGCAAATGTTTACTGCATACCATTAAAGTAACTCCTAAAATCTATGCTAAACCTCCCAAGGATGAGTGTAACCAATTAAACCACTTTTCCCTTTACATTTGCAAATACCCTTCTTTTTTGATGTAATTAGCAACATCCTTGCCTTTGTTTTCTATAAAAGGTAACCACCTAAAGTGAACCTTCACATAGTGAATGAGGACCGTCCTCAATGTAATTTGCCCAGAAAAGCAATAACACCCTGTCGATGTGAGGGATGGGGCTGGCCCTCTCTTTCACTGAGAGAGCGGCCATGTCATCCCTTTTTCTCCACAGGATTTCTGTAGCCTGTGTGAATTCATCTTGTCTCATCCATAACATTGTGGACACTGCGGGCTGGTGTCTGCATCACTACTTCAGTCCACAACAAATACTTTATCTTGTGAAAATCTGTCAGTAACTTGTATTCTAAGTGTCCATGAACTCTTAGAATATAACAGGAAAATTACATAAATACATACACTCATATTGAAGAGAAATGTTCCATAGTTTATAAGAAAGTCTCAAAATTTCAAATGTGTCTTTCACCTAAATATTCACAAGTTGTACTTTTATAAAATGCTATTCCTTATGCCCACTCTCTGATCTAAAAAAAAAAAATCAATTCCTGTTGCCAACAGGTTAAATATTTTGATATCATGGTATTTTTAGTTTTTCTGGGTCTAGATTGTGACTTTTATGATTTCAAGATTCATTTCCCTTCAGCTGGAATTGTGCATGGGCCCAGACTTAGTGCCTGTCACAGTGTTCTGTGGTGCAATAATCTCTCTAACATGTTGAATATGCTTTTAAGTCATAACGTAGTCTGATTTGACTGTGTCCAATTTTGTTCCTTTCACTGGTAAAAATCTTCTCTAAATCAACGCTTGTACAAGAGAACATTTTATCCAACAAGAATAGCTATTCTGATTGCTTTCTAAATCCAGGGAGCTGAGAATTCTAAAAGTTTCATTATTACTACAGGGGGTATTCTCATTTCCATTATTACCATATTTGACAGATATTGTTTGATTCCTCACAATTTCTCTGCACTTTCCATTTCTGTTTATTAGCTTTGGAGTATATTCAAGATTATAGACAGCTTGGTTTAATTTTGGAGATCTTGCAAGCCAAATATAGCATAGTTGTTACACTTCAATAAAATCTCTCTGACTGATTACACTTCCATTATCCCTACCAACACTTTTTTTTCTAGGCCCTGTTTTTACATGAATATATAAAGTCTATACCTCTAAAAAAGTAAGTATAAGAGACATCTGAAAAGACTCTGAATTTATTTTATAAAATAAAAACTCATATCTCTAGCAACATCAAGAACACATTTATTATTACCTATTTGATAAATTATATAAAAATAACACTACTTTGAAAGTAGAGTTTTGAAAATAATTATATATTTTTTTTAAATTTTAAATTGAATGTGGCTTCTAAATAAACATTATGTAATATTTTTTTATTTTTTTTATTCTATTGTATTTTTTCCATTATCATTTAACTCCCTTATACCCCACTCCCTCCTTCAGTCACCACACTGGTGTCCATGTCCATGAGTTCTTTTTCTTCCACCCTCTAAATCCCCCTCTCTATCTAGGAGTCTGTCTCTACTTTGCCTGTTAGTCCAGTTTGTTTATTAGGTACCACATGTAAGTGAAATAATATGGTACTTGTCTTTCTCTGGCTGGCTTATTTCACTTAGTATAATGTTCTCCAGGTCCATCTACACTATTGAAAAGGGTAAAATTTTTTTTTTCCATTGTGTTAATGTTTTAGACATTGCTTGTAGCAATATTTTATCTGATGTAGCTTCCCAGGCAATGGAAACAAAAGAAAAATATAAACACATGGGACTACATCAACTAAAAAGTTTTTGCACAGCAGAGGAAACCATTAACAAAATGAAAAGATAATCCATGGAATGGGAGAACATATTTTCCAATACATCTGGTAAAGGGTTAATATCCAAAACTTATAAGTAACTTATAAAACTCAACACCAAACAAATAAACACATGATCCAATTTAAAAATGGACAAAGAACCTAAGTAGGCACTTCTCCAAAGAGGATATACAGATGACAAATAGACATATGAAAAGATGTTCAGTGTCACTAATCATCAAAGAAACACAAATTAAAACCACAATGAAATCTCACCTCATTCTGTTAGAATAGCTGTCATCAATAAATCAACAAACAACAAATGCTAGTGAGGATGTGGAGGAAAGAGAACTCTTTTTCATTGTTGGTGGGAATGCAGACTGGTCCAATTGCTGTGGAAAGCAGTGTAGAGATACTTTAAAAAATTAAGATGGGTCTGTCTTTTGACCCAGCAATCTCACTTCTGGGAATATATCCTAAGAAACCCAAAACAATAATTCGGAAGAATATAAGCATTCCTATGTTCATTGCGGAATTGTTTGTAATCAGCAAGATTTGGAAGCAGTCCAAGTGTCCATCAGTAAATCAGTGACTGAAACAACTGGGACATGTACACAATGGAATATATATTTTACATGTTGAATTCAGCAATGTGCAACAATTTTGAACTGGTAAAGCCACAAAGACCATTTATGTCAGTGTACTGAAAGTCATCTTCATAGAGTAGGTTAGAATTTTAATAAAAACTATTAAAAATAAAGTTATTTGTTATGGTGTTTTGAGCACTATAACCTATATTACTTCTTTAACATTCTAACGGCATTATGAGGAAGATGTTTTAGTGATGTCCAAAGGTGAAACATGTTCAATGAGTACAGACCACACAGTCCAAGTTAGACATATAAATGGGCAGCAGACATATGTGGAGCACTAGTAATCATCATCAAAATGCAAATGAAAATTGCACTGAGATACCACCTCACTAGAGTCAGAGGGACTATTGTCAAAAAGTCAACAAATGACCAGTGTTGTTGAGGACGTGGAGAAAAGGGAACTGTTATGCACTGTTGGTGTTATCGCAAATTGGTGCAGACACTATGGAAAACAGTATGGAGATTCCTAAGAAACTAAAAATAAATCTACCATAGGACTCAACAATCCCACCTCTGGGTACTTATCTGAAGAAAAAAAAGCACTAGTTGGAAAGATAGATGCACCCCTATGTCATTGCAACATTATTTACAATGGTCAGACATGGAAGCCACTTAGGGTTCTACCAATAGATCAATGGATAAAGAAGGCATGGTATATACACAAAGGGATATCAGTCAGCAATAAAAATAATGAAATCTTTCCATTTGTGACAACAAGGATGGACCTAGAAGGTATTATGATAACTGAAATAAGTCAGAGACAGACTGAGACTGTATGGTTTCACTTGCATGTGGTATCTAAGAAAATAAAACAAATGAAAAAAACAAAACGATACTATTCTAGGGAGCAACTTGATAAGGGGAGGTGAAGAGGATGGGTGAAAAAAGATGAAAGGGAGTATGGTCAATAATATTTTGACAAGTTTACATGATAACAGATGATGACTAGACTCAGTGAGATGATCACATTGTATTATATACAAGATCTGTTAGAAAAAGTCCAACCATTGTTGATATAACCAGAATGGTTTGTGCAACATTGATGTAACCTGGCAGCCAAGGAGAGTGGATGAGAATGCTCGTGAGTGAACAATGATGAGTGTACAATGATGATGTACTAGTCAGTGGGGGAAGTAGATGCTGTTGAGTGAGCATGTGTACTGTGTGGCCACTGCACTCAAAATGACTGAGTGAGTAGAGCAATGAATCTGCATCAAATTTTGTGTTAAGCTTGAACATTCCTTGGTGAAAACTACTTTGATGATGCAGAAGGCTGCAACTATGGGCAACTGGTATTTGGCAGCTTCATCACAACAATGCACCTGCTCATGCATCACATTTCATGCAGAACTTTTGGTGAAACACTAAATCACCCATTTTACTCACCCTCTTTATAGCCCAGATTTAGTGCCCTGCAACTTCTGGCTTTCAAAAAGGAAGAGATTTCAGACCATCAGTGGGATTCAGGGAAATACTGCAGGGTAGCCGATGGTGATTGCCAGAACTGTGTGAGGTCCCAAGGTGCATACTCTGAAGGTGACTCCGGCATCATTGTCCTATGTATAATCTTTCTTGTATCTTGTATCTTTTTTAATAATTCTCTCTATTTTTCATATTATATGGCTGGAGACTTTCTGGACAGACCTCATATAAATGTTGAGTCAGTATATTGTGCATCTGAAACTAACACAGTATTATATACTGACTATACTCAAATAAAAAATAAAAAAAAGAATAAAAACAAAATAACATACTATAGGAAGTTCCAGAGTTCAGACATGAACTCAGCCAAGGTCACTTGAGGTCTTTTTTTCTTTTTTAAGATTTTATTTATTTATTTTTAGAGAGGGAAGGGAGGGAGAAAGAGAGAGAGAGAGAGAAACATCAATGTGTGGTTGCTGGGAGCCATGGCCTGCAACTCAGGCATGTGCCCTGACTGGGAATTGAACCTGCAATGTTTTGGTTCACAGCCTGTGCTCAATCCACTGAGCTATGCCAGCCAGAGCATCACTTGAGGTCTTTTTATTAACCTATACTGAACATTAGATAGATTCCTTTATGATTGGAGAATCACTATCTATTTATTAATTTGCATAAACTATTGTCTAAAATGTATCACGCAAGCACAATCTTAAAGAACATGCTGTCTATACAAACTATAGGCACAAAAATATATGTGCAGTTGAGAGTTATAATTAATTAGTTCCACTAAAAAATATTTTTTATATCTCTCTAAAGATCAAATTAGTCTATGGGATTTCAGTTGAGCCCTATTACCTTGTAAAACATAACCATGTGTATATGTATTTTTAAACACTTAAAAATTTATTTATTGATTTGAGATAGGAAAAGGAAGGAGAAAGAAGAGGGATGGAGAGACAGAGAGAGAGAGAGAGAGAAAATGAATTCGTTGTTCTATTTATTCATTCATTGGTTGATTCTTGCATGTGTCCTGACAGGTACTGAACCTACAACCTTGATGTATTGGAATGATGTTCTAACAAACTGGACTACCAGGCTAGGAGTGTATATATAGTTTTTTGTAAATAATTTTGGGGGGTAAAATGTGACTTTATTGATCTGAGGAAGTAAGTTATTACAACACCGATAATGCTGCTTGATTGGTTCTGTATAACCACATGGCTTGCTGGCTTCTCATTCTGTGTTTACTTATTTGTATGTGTCTTTATATTGACATGGACATTTGAAGGGCTCAATAAAATTCTTGACGTTATATAAAATTTAGACACATTTTTCCTTTTTCCAATTCCAGTGAAATATTCTTTTTATGGCCTCCATTTCTGGTAATGCTCCATCTTTGCCAATGTTTGGAATAGACTTAACTGTAACCTGAATGGTACTTGCGCTCGCTTGACAACTTTTGCTTTATAGCTGATTAATCTTATGTGTGCATCTTCTACCTCTCACAAGGGAGTTTGTGATACAGTAAATAATGAGAAAATTAATTGTTACCCTCAAATTTATTGAACTTTCAAACTTGTAATAAAATATCACATTGTTCAATGATTTAAAAATTTGCAAATGAAAATCAATGGTTTCTGACATGGTTTCAAAGTTTATTGTCTCTGGAAAAGAATGCTTAAAAATTTATCAAAACTTGTAAAAGCAAGCAATCTAAAACATAGCTATATTTCCAATGAATGTCTCCTGTTAAAAAACATGCCTTTTAAGACACTATTTTGAAAACTGACATCAATAAAAAGCATTTTTCTGCTGATTAACCAAAATAAATTATATATATATAAAATCATTGTTATTATATAAGATCGCTATTTGACATGAATTAAGAGTGATAAAAATTAGAAACTTGGCATTAAGTACTGAAGATATTATTACTATTTAGTACAACTTGTTAGGAATATTGAAAAGAAGTGATTTTAGTGTTTGAATTATGTCATTAGAAAGTGGGAAAATGCAGTGAAAAAGAACACTAAAATACCTACACAAAGACTAATCATAGTAGTCCTCTTTCAGTATCTCATACTATCATGTAATTTTCATCTAGAGTAAAACAGAAAAAAAATGTATTTGTTTCCAAAAGAAGGCAGGGACTATTTAATATTGCCTCAAAATAATTAGCATCACATGACAAGAATACTGTGTTAACAGACTAGAAGGCACACACGCAACACTAAAACCTGTTTTGCTTATTATGGTAGACTTAGAAACATAAGGATAAATATTGGACCATGTGCCAATCTGTCAGTTTTGTCACTTTTACATATTTCTATATGGCTTCAAATAGCTCTCAACAAAGGTACAGGTAGGAGTCACATCTTAAAAACCTGGACTCACAGGAGAAAATGTCTTAGCATTCTGACTTGTAGGGTGGAAGCATGAGGTTGTAGATGCTGCTCAAGAAGGTCTCGAGAGCAGGATTCTCAAACTTGAGTGGAAATGAGATTTTCTTAATAATGAGGGATATGATTGTAATTGTTCTTTTTCTCTTTGCTTTTGTAGAGAGGGCTTTTGCAAATGACATTTTTTCTTTTTTGTAGTATGGAGTAGCATTGTGTTTGGATTCAACAAAACTGTGGAATTACAGATTCTGTATTCTAATTTTTTTTTTTTTTAATTTGCAACCAAGGGAAAATGATAGCCTGTTATTGTGCAAATCTACCGTCTGCAAAGAAATTTTTTTGCAGTGTTTGATCAGTCAGGGTCCACCTAGGGGCGCAGAAATTTTTCTAAAGATATTTAAATGGTTTATCAGACTGATAATGAAAGTGCTATGAAAGCAATCTAAAAATGGTGAAGTATTAGCCACAGTAGGAGAAATTACAAACTCTAAGAATATGATAAAGTGAGGAGGTAGTGGTCTTGGCACCGGGGGACTGACTGAGCCAAAGGCTGCTGGAATGACTTAGATCCTGTTCAGTCAGAGCTGGAGCCAAGGCAGGGCATAGGAGCTACTAGAGAAGCAAGGAGATGCACCTTGGCTTTTCCTTTAGTTCCAGCCTCTAATATCTCACCACTGTTTTTTATTGGTTTAACTCAGCCACAAGTGAGCTTGCTGCTCAGCAATACAGAAAGTGTAGCCTGCAGCATCAGCCCCCTGTTATACAGAGCCCAGCACCAGAAAGGCAAGGACTGAGAAGAAGCACACATTGGACCAGTTCATAGTTCACATGTGTGCTTGGTAAGTGGAGCATTTCTGATATCTGCCATTACTTAACCAACCCATTTGCTTGTGAAATATTTATAGAGTTGGGTATGATCCAAGCATTATGCCTTTGGTAAATTAGTTTCATAGACTGTTAATAAATATTTATGTTAAGGAAATAATATGTATTTTTGCTCAAACAAGTGAGTGTAACAAAGTTAAATAAGGTTGTTTATTTCAGGATTTTCAGAACTTCATTCTGAATGTGACTTTTATAGAAGGTGATTTACTGTTTAATCTCCCAAAATTGGAGATTAATTGACCTTGGAATCCTTTGTCCTTGATAGAACATTTTGATAGAACAAGAATCTTTATCTATATACTCTTATAAACCTTATTCAGTTTACATAATTTTCACCTTTTTTGCTTATATTTATGTTACTCTTATGATATACCACAGCTAATATTACAAAAAAAAGGAAATACCAGGATCAGGAACTAATTTAAAACCATGTTTGGATTGAAAATTCTCAAAATAATCACTGGTGCTAAGTGCCAGCTGTTTCAAAACAAGGGATGAACACATACATTTTCCAGGACTTCTTATGGGCCCCAGAGTGTCAGATCCTGGTGTTGGCTATTTCTACGAAGGCAAATTTAAGTAGAAACTGATTCCGACATTTTATTTTCTCAGCCTCATTGCTTCCCGTTTCCCAATACACTTCACATTACCTTCCTTACCTTTATCCTCACCCACACCCACAGATTTCTCTTGATCCAGTGAGTTTTGCCTGCTGTGTTCCACCTGTTGGAACATCCCTTTGACCTGCCTCAGATCAAATAGTTCTTCAATTCTCAATTCAAATGTCACACGTTTTGTAAAAATCTGTACAGATATTCCTCTCTGCAAAATGAATTGCTCTTTCCATTTAGTTATGGTTGTATTTGTTATGTCTCTATCATGCCACCTATCACATTTCATCCTAGTTATATACTTGCCTGTCTCTGATATGGTATAAATCCTCAAGTTAGAAATTACATTTTATGCTTGCCTATAGCCTTGGTTTTTGTTTGTTTGTTTGCTTGTTTACTTATTTTTTTTTGCACAGTACTAGAAGCTTTGTAGCTAATCAATGGACATTTTTTTAAAATGACAAACTTTGACCCGTAAAAGTATACAAGTAACAAAGAAAAACATAGTTTGGAAATTACTATTTCCTATATTGTCTAGGAAACCACCTGAATTATTTAATTCACATTGACTGTGAAAGCATAACCTTGGTCTACACAGACTATTAAAATATTATTCCATAGGCAAACTCATTTAGTTTCTCAATCTCCACTAAACAAATTTGTTATGCACCCCAATACTTCTATTTTTATATTCATCTAAGTTCTTTTCCTATGTGTACAAATGGATAGCCCTCTGTTTTACCCCCAAGGCATATTCAAGCTTGAAAAGGGCTATAGTAATCCAAAAAGAGAAGTGTATGCTATTCATTCCAGCAAACCATGACTATCAAAGAGAATGCCAAAGGGCATTATTCATTAAAAAAATGAATTAACAGGGCTTTCTGCAATTTTGTTGCAGATTTTTCTTTTATAAAAGACTGAAAGAATGCATGATGCAGTGGGCCCAAAAGCAAAAAATACATTCTGGCGACTATTCAAATGCAAATTCAGCTATGCTGTGTTCATGTGGCAGTCTGGGTGTTTATACATTGTCTATCATTTTAACAGGGAAGCACTGAGACAATCTAATTGGGTTATTAAAATCACCTGTTTGAGAGAGACTAGATTTCCCAAAATGCTTCTATATAAAGCTGCCTTTGAATGGCAGAGAAAGATGTATCAGGATCTTTTATGTAAAGGGAAAACTTGTGGAAAACTCAAAATAGAAACAAAACAAATGAAGTATGAAAACAAAACACACACATAAAACATAGGAAGTTTATAGAGTCAAAATTATTTATAATTTCTGTGTAATTATTTAATATGAGCTGAGATTGCTTCACTAGCCCATATATTGTTCCATATTTTTGACTCTTGCTTAACCAGGCATTAGTAGTTTGAACCATTTTTGCATTACCACTGCATCTTGTTTATTTTGTGTATCTTTCTGTGTCTACATCGTTATCCTTTATTGACTCCTGGTTTTGCTACTGCCTATAATCCTCTTTGCTGCAAACCTCTCTAGATACTTTAATGTTGTCAGCAGTAAGTGGAAGTGGAAGCACAATCTTAAGCACGATGGTCACTGCTTGTTGCCTGAATATCAGAGAGTAAGAGTTGCTATGGATCCTTAGCAAAGCCAAAATCCTTTTAGGTTCTTCCCAGAAATATTTTATTGGCTTTTCCCTAAAATGCTCAGTTAAATGAACTTCAAATATGATTTTATTTCTAGTGTGATGAACCTCTAGTTCAACCACCATTAATTCTAGACCTCTGATCAAGATGGATGTGTAGGTAAACATGGCTCACCTCTTAACACAACCCCAGCAAAATTACAATTAAAATACAAAACAACTGTTACCCAAAATCATCAGAAAATTTAGCTATATGGAAATCTGACAATTAAAAACTTAAAGAAGTCACATTGATCCAGACAGGTAGGAGGGTTGGAGAGATGGAGAAATAGAGAAATGTAGAGACATGCAGAGATACATAAAGACATGGAGATTAATGGAGATGTAGGAATGTGGAATGGGTGGTCCCACACTAATATGTGGTGGATAAAAATTAGGAAGGATACCTTGGGAGCAAAGGATCCCAGCCCCACACCAGACCACTCAACCCAGGGTTCCAGTGCCAGGAAGTTAAGTCCCTAAAACTTCTGGATATAAAACCAGTGGGGGTTAAGACAGTGACAGAAACTGTGAATTTCTCAGAAGTATCCCCTTAAAAGGCCCATAATGGGCTTAGGAGTTACACAGACTCACTCCCTTTGGGCTCTAGCACTGGAGCAGAAGCTGGAAGGCCATCAGTAGCATAGGGGAAAATCTGAAGTTTTGGTCTCAGGGCAAGTGCCAGGAGACAACTTCCTCCTAGACAAAACTCAAGAGGCCAGGCAGTGGTCATTGTCCCCTTTTGCAGTCCCCCCCACCACCACATAGAGTCACAGAGCCATGATGCCATATTGGAGATGCCATCAACCTGGTTCCCATGGTCTGCCACACCCTGGTGATTACCTAAGGCTCCATCACATCCAATTTACTAGTGCACTTTTCTACAACAGGCCATGCTCCTAAGTTAGGGAATCAAAACAGCTCTATCTAATATATAGAAACAAGCAAAGGGAGGCTGACAAAATGCAGAGACAGAGAAATATGGCTCAAATGAAATAACAGAAAAATAAGTAGACAAAATGGAGATAAGAAATTTATCAGATATGGAGTTCAAAACACTGGTTATTAGGATGCTTATGGGACTCACTGGATACTTCAATAGCATGCAAGAGACCCAGGCAAAAATGAAGGTTACATTAAGTGAAATAAACAAAAATTTACAGGGAAAATACAGGGGACTGGATGAAGCTAGACTCAAATCAATGATTTGGAACATAAGCAAGAAAAAAAAATTCAATCAGAACAACAAGAAGAAAAGGGATCCCAAACAACAAGAATGACAACAACAAGGAGAAACTAAGAAACCTCTGGGACAACTTCAAACATACCAACATTCCAATCCTAGGGGTACCAGAAGGAGATGAAACAGGGCAAGAAATTGGCAAGTTATTTGAAAAAATAATGAAAGAAAACTTCCCTAATTTTGTGCAGGAAATAGACATATGAGTCCAGGAAGCACGAGTCCCAAACAAGATGGATGCAAAGAGGACCACACCAAGGCATGCCATAATTAAAATGCCAAAGGTTAAAGATAAAGAGAGAATCTTAAAAGCAGCAAGAGAATAAAGATAGTTACCTACAAAGAAGTTCCCATAAGACTGTCAGCTGATATCTCAAAAGAAACTTTGTCTTCCTGGTGTGAAGTTGCATGAGTTCTTTATATATTTTGGAGATCAAACTGTTGTCTGAGGTATTATTGGAAAATATCTTCTCCCTTATGGATGTTTCCCTTTTGATTTTGCTGATGTTTTCTTTAGCTGTGCAGGAGCTTTTCAGTTTGATGTAGTTTCATTTGTTTATTCTTTCCTTCATGTTCCTTGCTCTAGGAGACATGTTGGTGAAAATATTGCTGTGTGGAATATCTGAAAATTTGCCTATGTTCTCCTCTAGGACTCTTATGTTGTTGCAACTTATATTTAAGTCTTTTATCCATTTTGAGTTTATTTTTGTGTATGGTGTAAGTTGGTGATCGAGTTTCTCTTTTTTTTTTTTTTTTAGCATTTGTTGAAGAGGCTATTTTTATTCCTTTTATGTTCTTGCCCACTTTGTCAAATATTAATTGACCACAGAGACAAGGGTTTATTTCTGGGATCCCTATTCTGTTTCATTGATCTATGTGTTTGCTCTTATACCAATACCAGGCTGTTTTGATTACAGTGGTGTTATAATATAGTTTAATATCAGGAACTGTGATCTAACCTACTTTGTTCTTCTTTTTCAAAATTGCTGAGCCTATTTGGGGTTATTTGTGGTCCCATATAAATTTTTGAAATATTTGCTATATATCTGTGAAATATGTCATTGGTATTTGAATAGGGATTGCTTTGGATCAATAAATTGCTCTGTGTAGAATGGATATTTTGATGATGTGAATTCTTCTAATCCATGAACATGGTACATGCTTTCATTTATTTGTGTCTTCCTTAATTTCTTTCTTCAGTGTTGTAAAGTTTTCTGAGTACAGGTCTTTTAGTTCCTTGGTTAGGTTTATTCCTAGGTATTTTATTTTTCTTGTTGCTATAGCAAATGAGATTTTTCCCTAATTTTTCTTTCTGATATTTGGGGAAGGATGAGGGAGAGACTGGGAGAAAGAAGGGGAAACATCAAGGAACATGTATAAAGGACACATGGACAAAGAAAATGGGGGCAGGACTGAATGTGGATGATGGAGGAGGGGAGGGTGGAGGAGAGTAATGGAGGGAAAAATGTAACTGAACAACAATTAATAAAACATAAAATGAAATAAAATAAAATGTTTCACAGTAAAAAGAAGGAATTTGCAGGCTAGAAGGGACTGGCAAGAAATATTCAAAGTGATGAAAAGCAAGGGCCTATGACCTAGATTTCTCTATCAAGCAAAGTTATCATTTAGAATGGAAGGGTAGACAAAGTGCTTCCCAGACAAGCTAAAGGAGTTCATCATCCCTATACCAGCATCATTTGAAATGCTAAAGAGACATATTTAAGAAAAAGAAGATCAAAACTATGAATAATAAAATGGCAATAAATTCACAACTACCAACAATTGAATCTAAAAAACAAGTTAAGCAGACAAGAGGACAGATACAGAATAACAGATATGGAGATCATTTGGAAAGTTACCATTTGGGAGGGGATGGGGGAGAATGAGAGAAAAGGTGTAGAGATTAGGAAGTACAGATTGGTAGTAAAAGAGTAGACAGGGGGATGTTCAAAACAGTATAGGAAATGGAATAGCCAGAAAACTTACATGCATGACCCATGGGCATGAACTAAGTGGGAAGGATTGCTGGAGGGAATGAAGGGACTGGATCGAGGTGTTGAAGGGGGAAATTGGCACAACTGTAATAGCATAATCAATAACATATATTGAAAATAAAAATATGTAAAACTTGCATTAAAAAAGAAAATTCCAATATCAAGCTTTTATTATTATTATTTTTTTACATAAAGCCAGTGGTATTACCTTCATCCAACTGCATATAGAAAGATAGGAAAACTTGTAATTAATTGGTGGGAAAATAAGAGGAACAAATTTTGGTGTTTAACACATATTTTAGAGTAAATTGAATTCAGGGATTATTTTTAATGCAAATCTTATTCATGATTTCAGCAATCCCCACAGTGCACAGCAGACATTTACCTTTTTCCAGAGTAAGAACTGAAAAGATGGTTAACTAAATGAAGTTTAACTAGTGCTCATTAATAGAAACATTTAAGCCATAAGGAGAGGAGTGTTGCAGTACTGAAGTAGATACCTCCGTCATAAAATGTCTAAATATGGTATTTTCTGGAAGAAAAGATTCTGGGAAATCTGGTAAGACATCAAAGGAGAATCAGGTTATAAAAGCCTATGACTTTGAGAAAGATTATAAAGATCTGAGTGGTTCAGAGAAGGGTAGTGACACAAAGATTTCATGAATTGATAAGCATGGGAAGAAAAGGACTTCAGGTGTGGTTGAAAACATGGGGGGGTAACATACAAATTGCTAAAAATATTTGGAGCTGATATTAACAACACTCCTCTTGCAATGAGAAAGAAACTAGCAGTGTGTACCAACACTTCTTGCAAAACCAGTGACCAGAAAATCAAACATATTTGGTTAACTCAAGATCAAATATTCTCAGCAATTTCTGACTTTATTTTAGCACTGGGGGATAGATGTGCAGAAGAACAAGAAGAAAACTAGTTAATTTGTTTCTACAGCAACTAAACATTTTCCAATAATCTAAACTCTTTCAGAGTAAGAGACTGGAAACAAACATTTTTATGAGCAGTTCACAAAATGTGTGACAGACTTGGAGAAGAATCATGATACTCTACTTACTGATGCACAGAATGAACTTGGAAAAGTAGTGCTATGTTGCAAAACAAAGGACAATGGACATTCAGCAGCAGGAGATGGCAAGTGTTTGAAAGTCTTTTCAATCCGTGTTATTCTAATGACTCTGAAGGAAGAACTTGAACTAAAGTAATATGATACCATTACATTAGCTAAGAGGCATTCAAGTCTTTAGAGTGGTTTAAAAATTCTAGTTTAAAATATCACATTGTGTTAATCATTAGCTCAAGTGCAAGCCTCTTCTTTCTGTTATACTCCAAGGAATATCTGAACAGTTACGTGAGTAGCAGCAATTCCTAAATTGGGTGCACCAAGCTTTCTGCTTCCTAATAGTAATAGTGAGTTTTTCTCTCTAACGCTTGTCAATTAATTTAGCAATAAAAAATATTTAATTTCAAAAAAATGTTGGTGTGCTGCAGAATTTTAGTAATTAATTTATGTGTGCCATGTGATGAAAATGTTTAAAAATTCCTGAATACACCTAGAGAGAAAAAGAAATAATACATTTAAGCAATTATGAAAAATTATTAATATCTATTTAACCTTTGTAAAAGTCTATAGATGTATTCATTATATCATTTCCACTATTTTTTATAGTCCAACATTAATGACAGTGATGAACAAGTTTTATAATATACAAAAAAGCAGTCCATTTATTTTTCTATTCTCCTTGGTAAGAGGAACATTTCACTACTGATAGGTACAGTTATGGTGCCTCAACAAATATTTAATAACATCCCTTATGCAAAAATCAAATTCATGTGTTGCTTATCCACATTGGTAAGGTAAATACTAAATGATTTGAGTAAAAAGCACATAAAGATCAACTTACTGGAATCAAAAGTCTGTTTTACAAATCATTACATCATTTCAACAGTTTTAAGAGGAAAGAAACTTCCGAAATAGTCAAGAAAAATCAGGTTTAAATGTAAACAGATGATGTATACACTGATGATGAAATAAAATATTTAAATAGTTTGATTTAAAATTAATATTATCTCTATATATCAAGAATGAAACTACTTGCCAGTGTCATATTTTTCCCAACTAATTGAAATGTTGCTTATGTATTATAATTAATCTCTTTTTAAAAAATAACTTAATTGGGGTGATACTGGTTAATAACATGTTATAGGTTTCAGATGCACAATTCTGTAACACATCATCTGTATATTGTATTGTGTGTTCACCACCAGAAGTCTCCTTTCATTACCACTTATCCCTTTTTTATCCTCTTCTACCTCCACCCAATCAATCTGCCCCTCTGGTAATCACCATGCTGTTGTCTGTGTCTTTGAGATTCTTTTTGCTTAGTTCCTTCACCTTTTTCCCCTGGCCTCCCAACCTCACTTTCCCTCTAATAGCTGTCAGTCAGTTCTCTCTACCTATGAGTCTGTTTCTATTGTGTTTTTGTTTAGTTTGTTCATTTAATTATACATATAAGTGAAGTCATATAGTACTTGTCTTTCTTAACTTGCTTAAAACTAACTTTATTTCACTTAGCATAATAATCTCTAGGCCCATCCACATTTTAGCAAAAGGTATGATTACCTTTCTTTTTATGTCTGAGTAATCTACTATTGGGTAAATGTACCACAGCTTTTTTATTCACTCATCTACTAATGGGTACTTGGTCTGCATCCAAATCTTAGTTGTTGTAAATAATGCTGCAATGAACATGAGGGTGCATATATTTTTTCAAATTCGTGTTTCAGGTTTCTTTGAATATATCCTAGAAGTGGAATTGCTAGGCTATAAGGCAGTTCTAGTTTGCATTTTTTTTTTTTTTTTAGGTAACTCCATAGTTGGGGGGGACTCTGCCCGCAGGGCCCTCCGGCCACCACAGATGAGAATAAGTCTACCAAGACACTATCTGCTTGGGGAGGAAAGGTGGCCAATCTCTCAAAGGAGAAGGGCCAGGAGCCTCTTCCTCAATGGGCCTTTATTGTGTTCGTTTACACAAGAATTCAGGTAAAGCTCATTAATCATTGCCAGGAAGTAAGGATCAAACAATAGATAACAAAGAACTCTGAGGGCCTATTTTGAGTCAGGGTCAGATAGCTAAAGAACTGTAAAACTTTTAGGAACAAACTTACTTCTTGCTTGGACCCTTATCATTTAATTGAGAGCATTCTAAACAAAGCAGGTTTCACAGGATTTTACATATTCTTTCTTAGGCCTGATCTCCCAGGGAACCCACCCTTTCCAGCACAGGGCTGCACCACCTTCTGTCATTGTTTCAGGCTTAGGTGAAACAAGGGAAGTAAGGCAGCCAAGAGATTAGGAGATTTCTCACAGACAATGAGGACTCAGGCTTTGTCAAAGCTGAAGGGCGAGGTTCCATCACCCCCTTTTGCTGTAGCCCCCAATGTCCTTCCTTGGGGGCCTCCCACATGATTGTGCCTGTCTTAGGTCATTCCCCCTTTGGGGAATCTTACCCGTCATTGGCTAACCAACCAAGCATTGAGGGCCAGTTATGGATGAAGTAAAATGAGCAGAAGTGGTGCTCCTGCCAGGGAGATAAGCTTTGTCTCCTTAGTGGCTTATGGTCCAAGGTTGTTCCCTCAGCCTTAGCCTTAGCAGGGGTTATAGCTTCTAAAACCAGGCAGGGTGGTTCCCAGCACATACTGCTTTCCTTAGTGGCTGCACTAATCTGCATTTCTACCAACAATACACCAGGGTTCCCTTTTCTCCACATCCTTACCAAAATTTGTGGTTTGTTAATTTATTGATGACTACCATTATGACAAGTATGTAGTGATATCTCTCATTATAGTTTTAATTTGCATTTCTTTAATGATTTGTGATGAACATCTTTTCATATGTCTATTGACCATCTGTATGTCCTCTTTGGACAAGTGTCTATTCAAGTCCTTTGCCCATTTTTATATTGGATTGTTTGTTCTTTTGGTGTTGAGTTTTATGTTTTGTATAAGTATTGGATATTATCCCCTTATCAGAAATATCATTGGTGAACATATTCTCCCATTCAGTGGGTTGTCTTGTCACTTTTTTTATTGTTTCCTTTGCTGTGCAAAAACTTTTTTAGTTTGATATAGTCCCATTTTTTATTTGTTTATTTTTTCTTTTGTCTCCCTTGCATGAGGTGATATATTATGAAAAATATTGCTATGAGAAATGCCCAAGATTTTACTGTCTATGTTTTCTTCTAGAGTTTTTATGGTTTTGAGTCTAACATTATTTCTTGAAATAACTGACAACAGATAGACACATTTTAAATTTTAAATTTTCTGGTAAGATCAATTAACGTCTTTAACATAATTTTTAAAAGACTAAAGTATTAGTACAGTGAGATGCCTGTGACTAGAAGCTATGTCTGGGTGACTCTAATAGTACAATACTAGTCAATAGTCTTTATTTTGTTGTGTTATAAATCTCATATTTTAAAGTAGATGATTTAATACAGCAGAGTTTTATTCTTAAAAACTAGATACCATGGCACAACCTAGTTAGTGTAACTGTGAAAGAAATTAGGTTCAGAGAATGAGTGATCTCTTTCTGCACAAAGAGCCTCAAACAATTTGTTTTTAATGAGGGATACACAGTAATACTAACAAAGTATTTGGAACAGTGTCTGGCTTTTAGTCAAATCTAAATTAGTGTCTGCTAAATTTAAAAGGTGAGCGAGGGCGATGGACTTGTTATGAACTGTGCCAGCAAATGATGTTTGCCCTTTTAACTTCCCAAGTAATAGATCAGAATGCTGATATACAGCAACATTTTCAAAGCTACAATCTGATCACTTGTGAAGGCTGGTGATTATTCAGAAGTGATGAGAGGCAAAAATTATAATTATCCACTGCATATGACTCTGTATTAGATGAACAAATTAGCCAGTAGCCTTCTGACATTAATATCTGAAGTTTCACCACTTAAATAAACAGTATCTTTATCTGGTGTTCCTTGCAAATTCAAACATTCCTAAGGTTAGTATTATGAACTATTTGTTCTTAAGGTGAAGTTTATCTGATTATTTCCCATAAAATGTAGAGACCCACTATAAGTAAGACATTGATTAAAGAGAAAATAGGATAATTTGTTAAATGAAAGGCCAAAAATTGCAAAAAACAAAAACAAAAACAGATATATTGTTTTATTTTTCAGAAAATCATGCAGGCAAGTTGACAAGAATAAGAAACAATTTTTCAAAGTCTGTGATTTACTGTTAAATTTCTTTGGGAAGTAACCATTAAAAACACAGAAAATGCTTGAGTAGGAGTCAGTGTGTGGGGAAAAAGGAGCCAGATTATGCTTTGTATCCATCATTGGACAAATTTGTCAGTTGCCATCAAAAAAGTAGATAACATATATTTCTACTGATTTTTAGCATCAACTTCAGTGATATTTTCTGTATTTCACAACTCTATACACAATAGACTTGTGATAAAGAAGAGGAATGTTGCTAAAAATTTATGTATTAATTAATTTACTATGATTCAGAGAATAAGAATTCTGACAACTAAATAGATATGTACTTACAAGAAAATTAAACTTTCTTGTAGATTTAGTTCTCTGATGCATAAATTGAAAGGACTAAAATAAAATCTCAGGACCCTTGTGAGTTTTGAATTTTCTCAATTCCATGAATCACTTCTTTGTCATTTGTCTTTACAGCAGTGTCCATGTTGGTCTTAGAAATGGTCTAAAGCATCAGGCCTTTCTTTCAATAACAAGAGGTCACTATTGTTGACATCAGTAAAAATTGCCTATGTCCTTTTAGCCTGCATTGCTCAAATATCATATCTTCTGAATTATTCCAAGAACAGAAGGAGTAGTTTGACATGAGCAAGAGTGCAAATGCTGGTGCCATAATTCTCAGATGCCTGTCACAAAAATTGGAGACAGAGCCCATTGCAATCAAGGATGATTTCTGTAAAGGAATAATAAAAGAGAAAAGCTGTCACTACAAGTGGTTTTGAATAAAGGAGGAATCCACAAGAAAAAAGTATTATTTTGAAATCTGACATATTTTTATCTCTTGAAATTCTAGTTTACATTGACTGACTATGTAGTTTATTTTGTTACATGCAGGCAGAATGATGAAAGTTATAATGTCAAGGACTAAAAAGAAGTATGCACAAGACTGTCACATCATCATCATCATCATTAATAATATTATTGAATCCTACAGGATGAATGACACTTGCCATGAGTAATGAGTTTTCTTCTCAGTTTAGCTTAAGATGTATTTTTTTACTGTCTCAGAGAGAAGAAAACTCTCAATCTATCTCTACTCCTGAGACTCTAGTCCATTAGATATGGGAAATACAGCCTGAAAGTGACCCAGCACCATGAAACAGATGTATATTTTGTTTCTTCCCCTGGGTGTCTCTTTATTTGGTGATATGTGATTATTTTCTTCCTCATTGTCAACTGTGTATAAGAAACTGTGACAAAAAAAATTATACAAAGAAACCCTTCTTTCTTATACAATTATAGTCATAAAACTGATGAATTAAAAATTATAATTATTAAAACACAATTAAAGCAATAGTCAATGAGATAATAGAACAACTGGAAAATTGGAAAGGCATGATTTCTTATATACAAGATTTTATATCAAACAGAATAAGAACATATAGAAATACAAAGAAATTCACACTTAGATATGGAGTAGTAAACCTGAAGGGAGATAATAAAGAAAAACATAAAGAGAGAGAAATAAAATTGTCTACAAACAAAAATAACTATTTGGGTTGAAATCCAACTTCTTGATAACAAATGGAAGCTAAAAATCAATGGAATATCTTTAAAGTCCTTACAAGGTAATTATTTGTAAACTTTAATTTGTACCAGTGAAGCTGTATTTCAAAAATTATGGATAAATTAAAAAAAATTCAAACAAACATAATTTATTCACTGTCAACAAATTAATGAAAAGAATGAGTATATTTCCTAAAAGTCCATTAATGGATGTAAAAACCTGATCTGATATGCAAGAAAAAAAATAGTAAGCAAACAAAATGATAAACATGTTTTCAGGGAATTTATTTTTTTTTAAATCAACCACATGTAAGAATAATAAAAATCTCTGATGGTAGACTCAGGAAAAAATGGATACAATAAACTAGAAAATAACAGCAATACACTAAGAAGAAGTTAAAGCATTTAGAGGTAAAAGAATTTAATATTATTATAGTGTTCATAAGAAAAAATATTGATTGAGAGAGATCCTTTTTTTGCCTAGGATGTAGATTACTAGAAACAGCATCACTCTGAACCTAACAAGAAAGGCCCAGAGTGCTGGGATCCCTGGGCAACCAAGTAGCCCCAAATCTAAGACCCTCCAATGAGAGACAGGGTTTGTGCCTTGCTGACCTATAGCAGTGCATTGGAGGAAAACATGCCAGGAATATTTTAAGGAAGTGAAAAGAAAAGAATCCAGCCTTTTTTTTCTTTTGTAACAAATTGCTGTTAAACTATGAGAACAGAAACTATGAGAACCACACATATATGAGAAGTGTATTTCAATTACAAAACCTTCTCTGCGGACCTTGACCAAAGTCATAAAATAGATTGGGTACCGGCAGGAAAATGGAGAAGCCTTCCCTCGGTGATGACATTCTGGAGGATGAATGGAACCACTGGCTCCAACAGGGGATGAACCCTTGACCAAAGCCGTCACCCTTACAGAAGAAAATCTGCCAGCGCTGCAGAGGGGCAGCAAGACTAACTGTCCTTAATGTACACGTGAAGACAAAAGACAGCTGTGTGGCATCTTTAAAGTACCAGAAAAAGATAGAAACTATCAGCAAACCATATCTTTTAAAAATTAAGGTGATGAAAATATTTTTGAGATGAAAAACCCAGAGAAAATCTATTTCCCATAGACATGTTGTACAATAAATTTTAAAGAAATGTCTTCATGCAGAAGAACATATACTAGACCGAAAATTAGATCTTTAAAAAGAAATAAAAATCTCCAGAAATGGTGAAAGTGAAAAAATATTTAAGATAGTTATTTCTTAATTATTTAACAAATAGTATATAAACCAAAAAATATTAACTGTGCATTGTGGTGTTTAGAGCATGTGTAATAAAATGCATGACAACCATGGCATGAAATGAGAGAAAGTGGGGGTCCTAGGTTGTAAGTTTTTCATGGTAGGCATAAAGAAATACAGTCTAATGTTAATTCAAGGTAGAATGTGATTAATTAAAGATTTACAGTTAAATTCAAAGGAACACAAGTAGAAATAATAATCCCAAAATGAAAATAAAATGAAATCATACGTTTGTTAAAATTCATACAGCTAATTTTTAGTCTTGATATCTGGTAAGGCAATGTCTTTAAATTTGTTCTTCAAGGTGTTTCTTTGACCTCTACCTTGCCATATGAATTTAAGATTAACCCTATCAATTTTCACCAAAAATATGATAGGATAGTAATTGTAGTTACATCACATATTTGGAAAATTTGAGCAGACCGTCATAATTGCAATACTTAGCCTTTCATTCCAAAAATAAAATATAGTCTTCCATTCATTTGGATTCACCTTGAAATTGTCTTTATATTGATTGCTATTTGTGTATATAAGAATGCAGATTTTTTTCTTAGTTTTATCCTCAGTTTTAAATTTTTGGTATTTTAAGTTGTGTATATTTTATGAATTATAAATTCTATTTGTAAATAAAAATATAATTGTTTTTTTCTAGGAAATTTTCTAGTTCACTTACTAATTCCAGTAGTTAATCTGTATTCCTGTATTGTTTTTTGCATACAAAAAGCATGTCAGTTATGAACAATTGCATTTATTTCTTCCTTTCTAATATATATACATATATGTATGTATGTAATTTATTTACATTACCTTATTATACTTGCTGGAAATGTTGAATATATATGATGATAGTAGATATCCTGTCAAAAGAAAAAACTTTGTTTCACAGGAAATTCCTTCAACTTATGATGTTTGTGGTATTTTTTTTACTTTGGTTATTAAATAGTTATTGTGTACTAGGCCAAAGAAACCTAGTATAGGATTCCTGTTCCTATTTTTCCAGTATATTTTATTACAACAGTCTTAACTTCCATTATTTTTTTCTGCATCTGATAAGAAGTCATACGACTTTTTTAATTATTTTGTTGGTAGAGTGAATTATCTTGATTCATTGTCTAATGAAGTAATTTTACATTTTTGATTTGGACTGGCCATGTTTGTACAGCATAAATGTTTGTGCAGATCAGTGGCCTGTATTTTCCCTTTTGTAATGTATTCAACAGTTTTGGAGATTGAAAATATAACTATCCCAAAAAGTGACTTCAGAATTCATCATCCAACAAGATATCTAGCCAGGATAAGCAGAAAAAAAAAAAGAATTTTAAAAGGGGATATATATTAATGTATAGTTTTTCTACTCAGGGACTTCATTTTCTTTAAAAGACTAAGTTGTCTTGCTATCGTTAAAATATAAGATAATGAGGAAAATATTTTGTACATTTCATATCACTGAAACTGCAAACTATAGGCCAATTTATGTTAAGATGCACATTGCAACATCTGGCAACTATGGCTATATCTTGCATAATTTGAGAAGAAAATTAGACCACAGTGTACATTTTGGGCCAAATATTATGTGTCCTTGAGGACTACTTAGTTTTAGTAATGTCCTGATAAATATCAGATGTTGTTCGAGGAACATCTAAAAGAAAATCATATACATTCTTGAGGTGCCGCGCTGCCCTTCCTATTGATCCAGTAGTTAAACATAAAAACAGTGCCAAGGATTAGACATGTGAGGTTGTGAGGGTGTGAGGTTGTGAGGTTGATAGGTTTCTGAGGATGTGCTCTCCTCATCCAAAGGAAAGCTATGCTTTTGTCCTAAGTGCAGATTTTGAAGTGTGACAGCAGAAATTGCATATAGAAGAGGTTAAGTGATGTATTCTAACCTTGAGAAAGAATGTATGTCTTCCTCTCCTTTTTCTCACCCCTAACATATGGCGCCCTTAATGAGAGGAGTATGTGTGTTAGGCTTGGGTGGTATTTTGCAATGGGATGGTACTTTGGAATGCTTTGCGAGTCCTAGAGAGAATAAGTCAAGGGAAATATTAAGTTTAGTTTTCCATCAATCTTATTCTAAGGACTTAATCACACTTCAGCCAAATTTACCAAAGAATGGAACTGCATATAATTTTGGGGCCAAAACCCCAGGAAATAACAATCAACAGATTTAACTCAGTGCTAGAATTGTATATCAGATGTCTAGAAGGACAGTTGGCAAAATCTAAGTTGCCTAAGCTTAGGGATATGACCAATATGTTTCTATCGAGCATATAGCTAATAACTTTTATTTATTTATTTATAAAATACTATACAATATATTCAGTGCCACAGAAGTGTTAGAAATCAAATAATACATGAAATTTAAGGAAGACAATATCTGTTTGTCACTAGTGTGTTAACTGCATTATGAATTCATTCAGTCATTGAGTGAGAAAGGCCATGTTCACCCAAGGGATAACTGTGTTAACAGATGTGGTTTCTTTGCCAGGTACCCCCCCCCACACACACATATACATACAGACATTCTCACTTTCATTCATGTGCCCATTTGTACTGCGCTCGACTCCTCTGCACCTAAAAACGACAATATGAGGAATAACAGAGATCAAGGTCACTCTCTGTACTAATGTTGCAATTTGTATTAAATGTTCTGAGACTTTGATACATTTTAGGACTGGACTTTTATACTGAGAACTTATGCTTATGACTCCTATGAATAATTGCCAATTTTTACCTTCGTGTCTCTGAAGCTTTGGGAAAGGATCTAAATTAATGGTTGAGAAGGGTCATCTCCCAATTCCCAATGCAAAAAGCTCTTTACTTATAGGATACAACCACATTACCATGTATGTGTCTTCCAAAATAGTTTCTTCCAAATAGCTTTTTAAAAAAATTAATAATTGTCATACCTATAATACACAACAGAGTACTTGCAGTCACTAGACATTCATGAAATAATTTTGAATTAGTCACTGGCTAAAATATATATAATAAATTAATGACAAGAAATTATATATTCTGTGTGGAAAACAATACAATCTTCACCCATATTCAAATAGTCAGGGTAGCTTTGTTGTTTTAATTTATTGTAACCTTTGTCTACTCTTTAATGGACTAATCCAATATCCTTTACATGGTCTGACAAAAAATGTTTATTGCTAGTAAAATGCCTAAAATAATATATTGAAATGCATTACTGCTCCTTGAAGTAAATGTGTTTATTTCTCCTAATGATTGCATTCTTTCGTATAATTCATGTTCATAGAATATTCACAGATTCTTTTTTTATTTAATCAGCTTACCAAAAAGCAAATGGTCACTGAAAACGTTGTTCAAATCAATTGCCTGTTTAAACATATGACAGTCAATTCTGTTGGAAAGAATATCCTACTCTGCAGTCATTCATAGAGCTGCCTTTGTAGCTGTAAATGAACAAACCCAAGGCCAAAAAATTTACTAAATTAAAGAATAAATGGATCTTCTAATATGAATGTAATGTCCCATTTACAATTAAATCTGATCAGATATTTGCTCCATCATCTCTGAGTTGGTAGATGCATAATAAGAGTACAACTCAATTCAGTGTTACGATTTTTATGCAATAAAATTGTCAAAGAATATTATTTCAAGAAATATGATTGAAGTGAGTAATATATAGCATTTTAAATTAAGGTTAAAAAATAAAACCTACATGACACAGGAGGTTACTCTGTTGTGGTTAAATCAGTATTGTAGGCACAGAAATCTGCACTTGTGTCGACTGACGGTTCTTCAGAGACATGAGCCACGATCTCAAGAAAAGCATCAGAGAATAAAAGTCTTCAAGAAAAATGTCCTGTGACTTCTCTCATATTGAGATCCTTGTTCAATTGAAGCAACTTGTGAAGATGGCTGACAGGAGAAAAGTTACAGATAAGAATTCAGACCACCTAAAGAATTTGCCTTTGGTACAACAACGCGGAAGGGAAAGTCCAAGCTATGCGTGGGTGAGTAGACAGCAACAGTGAGTGTGCAACATCACCAAAACTTTTGGAGTGCTCCTCCAATTATTCTCTCAAAACAAAATATGACTGTTCTACCCCTGCAGAAAGAAGACTGTTATGGAATAAGGATTTACTCCATCCATAAGCAAGAATTTACTTTTCACCCACAATTCAAAGTGACAACATAGAATTTATGGAATTTCCTGATCTCTTTAGCTCCCTATGGGAGTGTGGAAAGACACTTCTTCCAACTTACTATATCTATTGTAAGCTTGGACATATTTGGAAACACTTAGCTCTAGAGCTTCATTTTCTTTATTTTGTTTGAATGTGCCTTGTATATGACTTTCTATCATGCTGATTAGAAGTGTAGAAGAAATATGTATAGAAGTGGCCAAATATTTTAGATACTACTTGTTAGTTTTGTCATTGGCCAATTTTCTTAAGGCATAGTTTCTTAGAATAGGTTGTAAAGTGTCTTCAACTTTTAGTAAGTCAGATGGCTGATGTTTTAAAAACCTATTTTTATGGAATATGTATTTTTGATTCCTAAAAAGAGTTTAGATCAAAGATTTAGCTTTAGTTTAGAAATATTAATAGAACATAAACAATCAACTAGGCATTATTCTATGTTAGAAAAGTGTTGTGCCCCAAGAGCTAAACTAGTGTACAATAAATTACAAGTAAAAGAACAATTAAAATATACTGTTATAATGATCATTGCCCTTGTAGGATTCTAAAATACTATTCAGAGGAAAGTATAGTCAACTGTCTCAAAGAAATAAGAAAAAAATCAATCATGGTTTTTTGAGTGAATGTACTCACATAGATCATAAGAATTCAATTAAATTTTAAGTGATGAGTAAAAATTCCTGTTAAAAAGACTAGAAACATCCCAGAGGAAAACAGTTATGAGATAGAATGAATAGATTAGAGGGATATATAATAGATGGACAGTAGATAGATAGATAGATAGATAGATGATAGGTAGATGATAGAGAGATAAGAGGGGGGAGAGAGACCAACAGACAGAGGATGCACAGAGGTAGGCATGAATCTCCTATGTCAAACCACAAATAGTTAACTGCTTACTCATGAAATGGTTTTGTTAAGATGTTACTCATTAAGTTCATACACTTCTTGTTGGGACTTCAGATTCCTGCTTTTCAATGTGTTTTTCTTGGGAGCATAAGAGAAGAAAAGGGTATGATGTGGAATATAAATGTCTATATAAGGTAAATGTGCACTAATATAAAAGAACATTCATCTTGTAGAAAAAAGGAGCTAATAGGTATTTTGTGTAAGCAATTGTTATAATCTGCTTTCTTCCTAAATTATTGCTATAAATGTTAGGATAGAGGAGAAGGGTGCAAGGTCAGAACTTAAGAGCTAAGATGATATAGCTGGTACAGAAGCACTGTGGTCCTTACAGAACACAGATGTTGAATTTTCCTAAAGTTTCAGAGGTGCAATTAAAAAGATTTAGGTGTTTGTTGATTTAGTGAGATCAGGCAATGTACAATATGTTTACACAGACCCTTGATTTTGAATATACCTTTTTATCACTTGGGGAATTCAACATTTAAATTATATCTCTTTTCTGAAGATGTTGATGATCCCTTGGTCCCAAATAACAAAGAACTGGGCATGGCTTCACAGGGAAACATTTCTCCATCACAGCACTTTCACCACCGCTCTTCTGACTTATTGAGAGCAAGTATTTTTTGTATTTTTCTGCTCTTTATCCTCAATTTTGTTGTGAATAAAGTTTATTTAACTAAATTTAAGGAAAGAATGAATGGTTCTAAATATTGAGTGGGTGATGATGCTACTACTTAAAAGATTAAGGAAATAAATATGTTGTGGCGGGACAACAGTATTTACTTTTTTCTGTCATGAATATCTTGGAACATTAAAGTAAATATTTCAAATAAACAGTAGTGAATGGCCACGTAAGATATTCCAGGGTGTTTGGAATGAAGATGTGGATTTAGATAGCAGCAATGTCAACATTAACTATTCAAACACAGTATTTAAAGCCAGGAGGATTAAATAGGATAACTGAGGACAAACATAAATAAACACAAGCAGAAGAGCTTTGGCCAGAACTTGAGCAAAAGGAATGCAATGAGATGAACTCAAGAGAAGATCCAGAGGCTTTGAGCTATGCATAGCAGTAACTGAAGACAGAGGAGTAAACTAAGAGAGAATATTGCCGCAGAAGACTGGGCACAGATATTTTTTAAAAAAACATGTGCTTTCTTGTACTAAAGCCTTAAGGAATATATACATATGTTCTATCATCAAGAGCAGTGAAACACACAAGAAAATAGGAGTAAAGAACAACACAATATCATAAATGTTTAAATAGTGATGTTCCACAAATTAGAAGATAAAAATTATTCAAACTTGAGGCATGATGGAAGAAATGCCCAAACATTTGTTATTAAGGTTATTCTGTTACACAAACAGAAGTTGTCCAGGTAAAACTAGAAGTTTCAACGGTAAAAACACCATGTGGAAATAACAGGAGTAAGAAAATCAGAGTTTGTTTAGGAACCCACAATTGCTCAGAATGAATGGACCATAGAATCTAAGAAAATGGACCAAAAATTCAATGGAAGTTACATTGTAAACAACCCTCTTTTCCACATTTAGGCTTTGTTGTACAAGTTTGATGAGAACATTGACAGATTTTTTAGCCAAGAAGCTATGAGGTCTGATTTTTTAAAAATAAATGCCACTATGTCATATCCACAACGATTTAAAAAAAATGGAAGTTAGGGAGCATATTTAGGAAGCTGACTCTTCTCTCAAGATATGAAGTCATGAAAGTTCAGAACTAAGAAGTTGTCAGCGTATAGAAACAAGTTAGCCTGCAGAGATATGGAAGAGAAAACAAAATGCAAAATTTTAGGGATTTGTGTAGAGCCTTTGGCAAGTCCTGGTATCTCAGAACCCTTGGGTTTAAACAAGATTCTGAGTCTCCTGCAAATAACACTTTGAGGTATAGAAACAGATATTGGTTTGCCATTTGGCATTGCCTGGGATCTAAAATTCTGCAAGTTGAACTGTTCTTTATGAACTTGGTATTATCTGATCCAGCAATCCCTAAATGTATGATGGGCAGCAGCATTTCATCATCAAGTATAAAAGCAATATGTATGTATAAACAGCCTTCACTTGCATTACTCCAATATGCACAAATTTAATTCCTGTAGTTTAGTTAAGTACTAGTCTGCAACAACAACTCAAGTTGCAAGTACCATGGTATATTAACTTTGAGTGATTGGATGAAATACAACCTTCACTGTCAGCTCTGTGATTTACAAATCACTGTATAATAACATGTGATTATGATTAGCACCCAATCATGCCACTTTTCTCAAAGTTTGTTGATTGGTCACTGTGCATTTGTTATTTTGTTCATGCTCAGACATGATTATGTTATTTGTCTCTTTGTGTCTCAGTGATAAACCAATGTGACCACAGACAAAAATTGGTATGTAAAAGAGAAAATTTTCCCACAAAAATGAAAGTACAGCCAAGTAATTAAAACTGCATTACTGTAACTAAAATGTGAATGGAACATAAATGGCATTATGGGATAATAGTTAATTTTGACATTGCTACCGTTGGAGAAACTAAACATGTGAAACCTAGTCTAGTGATGGTTAAGTCATTGAAATAGATGAGGGAAGTAATGAAAATGATAATGATATCCTTGGGGAATTCCACACTAAAAGGACTTTCACAGATATTTCATGATATTAGAAGTGCAAATGATAAAATTTTAGAATTTGATACAAACCCCAAAGAAGAGCATGACAATTTACCGAACTACAGAAAAGATGCTCAACTCCATATTGTAAGTTATAAGACATGAAGCCAGAAGGCAAACTCTGTTCAAACTATTTTTGATGAGGTTTTTGCGAGGAAACAAAACTCTTTAATTATAAATGTTTCTAACATTTTTAATAACAATATATTAAATCTATATTTTAATATTTTTCAGTTGCCTGTATATTTGTAACCAACAGTAAGAGTTTTCAATGTTCTGACAAAAATGTAAAGGTCATAGAATAATTACTTTTCAAAGTGACACATCTACTTAAAAAGTTATAATTATTCTGTGACCTTGTTCATTTAAATTTTTATAATATATTTTAATTAAAAATTTAAATTTAAAAATTTTAAAAGTTCAGATTGTAATCATTTTTACAGGCCAGTACTGCTATGCAAATTCTTGCTAATGACTCAGAGACTTTAGGAGTGAAGGTTTTGTCACTCTACCAGCTGAAGTATTAGCTAAGGGCAGAAACGATATGAATAGAAAATGAAAGTATGGCTCTGGCTGATGTGTTTCAGTGGACTGAGTGCTGGCCTGTGAACCAAAGAGTTACCTGTTTGATTATCAGTCAGGGCACATGCCTAAGTTGCAGGCCGGGTCCCCTGTTGGAGGCATGCAAGAGGCAACCACCCACCAAGGCTTCTCTTTCTCTCTCTCTCTCCCTTTTTTCCTCTCTCTCCAAAATAAATAAATAATATTAAAAAATGAAAGAATAAAGGAACAAGGAACACATATGGCTTCATGGTGAGTTCAAAAATGGGAACTGTAGTGATAAATACATACATTAACCAATTGTTTTACTTCATTCCCTTCCTTTCTTTTTTTTTTTTTTTTTTTTCATAGAGGTAAAGTTCATGTTGGTTATCTTTACAAGTTTGGGTTACAAAATATTCAAATCACATTTTGACTGGACTCAAAGGGGAATTAATATCAGTGAGAGCAGAAGATAGTGGAAGATGCACTTCATAACCATCCTCTTGAAAAGGGAGAGAATGTCATATAAGTGACTTTTGCATAAGTGTAAACATGGTATCTTTTTGTTATGTGCAATCTTAAATATGAAGTAAAAGTGATGGAACTGAAAGAAATAACATAAATAAATACTGAATAACTGTGAGTAACTGAATGGATAATTTGCCTCTTTGCTCTCTGCTCTCTCATTTTAGTCATTCTACAAAACTGTTTGCCTGGGATGGGGCTGCAGAGTAGCGTTTTTCTCCATAACAATCTGAGTGACTGTATCTTCCATTTTTTCACTTTCCAAACAATCTAAACTCAGCTTCCCCAACTTCTTTCAACCAACCATTTGATATCTTTTCTGTAGCTTGAAGGGGATGAAAAATGACGGACTGCATTTTTTCAAGATCTTTCTTTGCTAACTGGTTTTTGGCTCTGTTCTTCCAATGAGAGGCACTAGAAGGAGATCAGGAGATGTAAAAAGTAGGGGAAAAGTGACTCCTATTTTTCCTCTGGGTTCTGGAGTGGACTGAAACCTGTGGTGTAGACTTTCACCTTTCCATCAAGCATGTTCAGCTTCTGGTGTCAGGATCAGAACTGACTTGAAGTGCAGGCTTCAACTAGCTGCACTAGGTTCTTGGACTCTGTTAATCCATTTTCCTTTGTGTTCTTGTATTAGTAATCCAACTAATATTGGCTTCCTTTCTTTTCTTCCTTAACCTTTGAAGCCATTTCTATTTTAATTTTTTATACTAATAGATTTACAGTGTCTTCTGTATTCCTGATAAAATAGTACTGGTGATTGAACATTGGGCTTTGGGAATAGAAATAAATTAGTGATCACAACAACCCCCTAACTTAGCAAAACTCTAGATGGTGAGGAATAGGTGTATAAGTGGTAGCGATGTATAATCAAAACAATCTTGTGTCATTTAATGATGGGGATGTGCTCTGAGAAATGCATCATTAGGCATTTTCATCGTTGTGCAAATATCAGGGGGCACTTACCCACATTCAGATGGTATAACCTACTACCCACCTAGGCTGTGTAATTTAGCCTATTGCTCCTAGATTACAGATCTGTACAGTGAATTTACAGTACCGAATGTGTAGCAATTGTGGATTTGTCTATCTAAACATTGAAAAGGTACAGTAACAATATGGCATAAAAGATTTAAAATGGCACAACTTTTTAGGGCACTTATGAAACAAGTTTGTATAACTGGGCATTGTTCTTGGGTGGGTCAGTGAGTGACTGAGAGAATGTGAAGGTGTAGGTAATTATAGTATACTACTATAGACTTTATAAGCACTGGACATCTATTTAAATATTTAAAAATTTTAAAAATATTTTTCTTAAAAAAATTAACCTTGGCTTACTATACTTTCCTTACTTTAAAAACATTTTATTTTTTTTAACTTTTTGACCTGCAATAACATTTAACTTAAAGCACAAATGTATTATACAACTTTAAAAAATAATTTCTTTTTTAAATCCTTTTCTGTAAGGATATGTGTGTGTGTGTGAGATACACACACACACATATATATATTTACTTTTTAAACTTTTTCTGTTAAAAATGAAGACAGAAACACACACGTTAGCCTAGTCCTACACAGTGTCATCCCTCTCCACATCTCGTTCCACTGGAAGGTCTTAGTTGACAATAGCAGACACAGATCTGTCATCTGCTATAACAACTTTCTTGTTAGAAGGAATACAAGGTATGCCTTCCTCCTGAATACATCTTAAAAGACCTGCCTGAGGCCTTCCTTGAAAAGTTTTCAATCTTTTCAGAAATACTTTTGTGGTGGTTTTCTTGGTTATTTTATTTTTATCATAGATTTGCTTGGAGCGAATAATGTACCACAAACGTTCCTTTCTATTTATGAAAACCGTTTGGTGTTGGGTGCAGGTGGGTGGTTTATGTTTTCAAACTTTTTAAGGAGCTTGTTAAGGTCTGCAAAATGTTCTTCTAAACCCTCCATTGTGAATTTGGGGGTGGGGGTGTTTATTCTTTTTCTTCTCCTTCTGCATCCTTTTCTCTGGCATCTTCTGCAGCTATGTGTTACTATTCCAGTTTCAACAACTCCTCATTCATCAGTCCCTCAGGAACCACCACTTGGTGTTCCTCAGCACCATCCTCATCCACAACCAGGACAAAATTGTCATTTCAGTCTCAGACTTACTGAGCTTTGCAACCTCCTCATGTTTTGGCAAATCCTTGGAAGTCCTAGACAAACCTCTTTAGTGTCTTCTTCTAGATGTCATTCATACACTCCTTGGTGACATCATTCAAGCCCACCCAAAGTTCTTAATGAGGTCACAGATGTTATAATCCTTCTAGAATTGCATCAGTGTCTTCTCACTTACTTCATTAGTCGTAGCGATAACCTGGACAAAAGTCTTCCTTAGGTAGTAGTAGGCTTTAAAAGTTAATAGCTTTTGCAGAAATAAATACCACTTTGAAATGTTGATGAAGATCACCAATAAAAGAAGGATGTTCAGGAGAATTATCAGCAATAAGCAAATTCTTTAAGAAAATTTTTTTAAATTCTCTAACTGAGCTACCCATCCAAGTTAATAAGCAATATTTGAATGGCGTGTTATTTTCCAAACAGTACTAGCATAGCAGTTCCGGAGGGCATATTGGAAGAGGAGCTGGGTCATTCATGCCTTCTTATTAGTCCTTCAGTACACTGGCTTATCGATATGCCTGAAGACCCTGGGGGTCTCACTGTGCCAGATCACAGAAGGTTTCATTTATATCTTACATTGCCCCAAGCCAGACTGTTATCTTGTTCCTAAACACCTTGAAACCTGGAATTGGCTTGACTTCCTTTAAAGTAAAAGTCCCTTTAGGTATCCAATTTTAGAATGGGAAGGGGGTGTCCTTTCACATTTAATATTTGCTCTGGTAGGTACATTTCCTCTACACTCTTGAAACACTTACCTAGTGTTTCAAGAAATTCTTCAGTTGCCTCATATGAGCACTCGTAAACTCACCACTCACTTTCATATTATGTAATGAATAATGATTTTTTGAAGGCATTTCAAACACACAGAGCTAGCAATATATTCAACATTGTGGTCTGATCCAGTCCTTTTCCCCCCAATATCACAAACTTTGTGCTTTGCCTGTGACTGTCTGTTGGGAACTGCCCTGCCTGTATCAGAAGTTGTAACCCCCGTCAAGGCTAAGGCTGAGGGAGTGACCTTGGAACCGTAAGCCAGCAAGCAGACAAAAGCTTATCTCCCTGGCAGGAGCACCACTTCTGCTCCTTTTACTTCACCCTGCCTGGTTTCTAATGCTCAGTCAGTTAGCTAATGACAGGTAAGATTCCCCAAGGGGGAAACGACCTAAGATAGGCACGATCACGTGGGAGGCCCCCAAGGAAGGACTTTGAGGGGTACAGCAAAAGGAGGTGATGGACCCTTGCCCCTTGGCTTTGACAAAGCCTGGGTTCTCATTGTCTGCGAGAAAATCTTCTAATCTCTTGGCTGCCTTACTTCCCTTGCTCCACCTAATCCTGAAACAATGACAGGGTGGTGCCGTCCTGTGCTGAAAAGGGTGGGTTCCCTGGGTGATCAGGCCTAAGAAAGAATATGTAAAATCCTGTGAAACCTGCTTTGTTTAGAATGCTCTCAATTGAATGAGATGGGTCCAGGCAAGAAGTAAGTTTGTTCCTCAAAGTCTTTTACAGCTCTTTGACCCTGACTCAAAATAGGCCCTGAGACTTCCTTGTTGTCTATTGTTTGATCCTTTCTTCCTGGCAATGAATAATGAGCTTTACCTGAATTCTTATGCAAACAAACCCAATAAAAGCCTGCTGGGATAGGAGAATGGGACGCTCTCCCCTAGGGTGCTCTCCCCTAGGGAGGGTGGCCCAGTTCTCCCCACTGGAAGGAGTGTTCATTCTGTTCCTACTTCCCCACAGGACCTGGTTGTCTCTGTGTATGTTTTTCTCATGTGCTGGTGAGCCATCTGCAGCGTTCCATGGTCACTGCTGGTCAGTGGCCGCATCAACTGTCAATGGTGCTCAGAGGAATACACTTCTGTGTCTGGTTTCTAATCTAGGTCATTAGAATTTTCTCCATGTCTGATGTGGGCCTCTCTGAAATTTTTGTTTGTCTCATCCCTTCAATGGCACAGAGGATTTAAGAGTTTCCATCACTTTGTTCTTGTTCTTCAGGATTGTTGCAATGGTGGAATAGGACATACATGGCTGGTAAGCAATGACCATCACTGATGTTTCAGACTTTGAAGGCTTTAATCTCTGTTCCTTTCATTTCCTGATCAATCACTCAATGTGGCCTCTTACTGACAACACTAGCAATAGATTTTATATTCTTAGGGGCCACAGCAAACCAAACAACATGACGTTAAATTAAGTACAAGAAAAAATATTGCAATTAGAAATGTAGTGAACATGGGGTAACATGGTATATTGTTGTACAGTCAGTGTACCTTTTAGATAGAAAGAGTACACTCTAAAGTAGAGGTAAAAATATAGAATAGTAAATACATAAACTGGTACAGTTGCTTATTATCCTTGTAAAGCATTATGTACTTTCATAACTGTATGTACTATGTTTTTTATGAATAGCAGTGCAGTAGGTTTGTTTACACCAGCATCCCCACAAACTCGTGAGTACTACATTGTACAATGACATTATGATGGCTACAATGTCAGACAATAGGAATTTTTCAGACCCCTTAAAATTGTATGGGATCACTGCCATATAAGCAGCTCTTCACTGACAGAAACATAGTTATGGGCTTCATGACTGTAATGTCAAATGTTGCCAGAATGATGTCAAATATTTCAAGGAGCATGAAGGCTGCAAGAGAACCACTGAATTTATAATTAGGTATTTACTTTCAGTGTATTCATATAACTCACCCAATAGTTCAGATTCTCTTTATTTTAATAGTAAATTTGGCATTGAATCAGATTCTCCTTTATTTGTAAAAAAAAAAAAAAATCCTGTATAATATCTGTGAAAAACATGTATATATACTTATATATGTTTTAAATATACAACATATGTATACACACACACACATATATATGGCCTGCCTGGAAGGTATCCAGTCATGTCATATGAAAAACAAAGACATATATTGAGGAAGATACAAGATATAAGAAACATAGTACATGGGACGATGACACCTCAGTCCCCTTCAAGTAGGCACCTTGGGACCTCACACAGTTCTCCCAGTTGCCATCAGCTGCCCCATCATATTTTCCTGAATCTCATCAATGATCTGAAACCTCTTTCTGGATGTACATGGGAAAGGCAACCAATTGATGCTTTTCTCTCACATCTATGCTTCCCTCTCTCCTTTTCTTTCTAAGAAACATTGAAGAATGTCCTTCAGTAAAGATTAAAATTTTTTTTAAAAGTTCATACAAGATTAACTTAATCTTTATACAACCATTTTATTTCCCACACAAAACAAACCTCACCCCAATCCTCGCTGAGAAGCTGGAAGAGTGTAAAAACGAGGTTGGCAAAGCAAATAAGAGAATGACTGGGAAGAACATCAAAGGCAGTAACAATGAGGAAACAGGAGTTTCTAGACCCGGTGAAACAATTAACTTCTACAACCAGTCAAATGTAAATTATTAATGTGGCTTACATTAATTGAGGTGTTATGTTTCTATATGTTTCTGTAATTATGTGTAATCTATAACATTAATTACTATTTTCTTGGTTAGTAGTGCTTTCAAATAGAGAGCATAAATTGAGTTAAGTATACATTGCTGGGTTAAAGCTTTTATCTTAATATACGTTTTCATATTTTAATGTAAACTATACAGTTTAAACCACATTTAGAAACATTGTGTGATGGTATGAGAGTACTAGATTGATAATATATACATTTGAAATATCATTTCTGTCTGCCTTTGTAAAGTTATAGGCTAATGATTTCCTGTATTTGTTTCCTATTGTTGCTCTAACAAATTGCTACAAACAAAATTCCCTAAAGTAGTACAAATTTATAATGTGAGCTTTCTGGAGATAAAAAGTCTAAAAGTGATTTTACAGGGCTAAAATCAAAATGTTGGCAGGACTGAGTTCCCTCTAGAGGCTCAAAAGGAGAATTTGTTCCCTTCCCTTTTTCGGGAAGCCTGGCTTTCTTGGCTCATAGTTCCTTCCTAAATCTTCAAAGCCTGTCACGCATTTGTCACACCTCATCACTCTGACTATGACTCTTGTGCTGTTTCTTTAATTTTTAAAGATGCTTTTGTTTAGATTGGCTCTTCTGACATGATTCGAGACAGTCTCCCCATCTCAGGGTCTGTAAAGTCCCCTTTGCCTTGCAAACTAAAGTGTTCCATAAATTAAATTGTGGACATCTTTAGGCATGAGGGAGAGTATTATTCTACCACATCTGCCTTATCTGAAAAAAGTGGTGTAGGCACATCAAGGGACATTAAGAATAAAATACCACCCCCCTCAAAACAAAGCATTGAGGATAAACAGAGGTCAGATATGAGATTTGCTTAACCCTAAAGCATTTTCCAGTGTTAAGCTTTGCTTAACTTTTCTTGGCCTTAGGTTTCCCTGCACCAAATCATTACTGCCATTAAGAATAACTCCTACCCTTTGCAACAAAATGGATGGAACTGGAAAGCTTTATGCTAAAGGAAATAAGCCAGGTGGTGAAAGACAAATACCATATGATCTCACCTTTAACAGGAACTAATCAACAAAACAAACAAACAAGCAAAATATAACCAAAGACACTGAAATTCAGAATACGCTGACAGTGACCAGAGGGGAGAGGGGAGGGAATTTCAGGGAAAAAGGGTGAAGGGTTTGCAGGAACAAGTATAAAGGACATATGGACAAAAACAAGGGTGGTGTGGAAACAGGAGGGAGGGTTGGGGGATATGGGGGGTGGGGAGGGCTAGCAGGGTGACTGGAATGGGGGGAAAAGGCAGAAAACTGTACTTGAACAACAATTAAAATAAAAAATTAAAAAAAATTTTTTTAAAGAATAGCACCAAATCTAGTTTATTACACAAACAAAAGAAAATACGGGTAAAATGGAAGGTAAGATGATCTTTAGACCATAAGCAATAATCTGCATGGTCCACGAGGTGTAAACTGGATGTTTTGGGTCATGTGTCATGTTGCTCAGTTTTACATATGCAATTTTAAGGAACTGTGATATGGAAACAAAACAGAAACAGACTATATAGATACAGAGAACAGAAGGACAGCTGTCAGAGGGGAGGAGTTGGGTGACTGAGTGAAAAAGGTGAAGGAATCAAGCAAAAAAAAAAGAGAAATTCATAGACATAGATAACAGTATGATGCTTATTACCAGAGGGAAAAGGGGGTAGGGGAGTTAGTAAGGGAAAAGGGGGGATAAACGGAGATGGAAGGAGAGGATTTGGGGTGGTGAGCATACCATGCAATACATAGGTGATATGTTGTAGAACTGTACACTTGTGACCTATATACATTTTATTAATCAATGTCACTCCAATAAATTCAATAGAAATTAAAAATAAATCAATAAAGGGACTGCAATATAACAAAGAATGGAGTTGCTGTTAAACATCTACTCTCTCTCTATCCTCCCTTCACTCACTGCTCCCAAACAAACAAAAAAATTACTGCCTTTCAAGAATACATCTGAAAACAATCCCCACCATATTATGAGAAATTTTTTTTATATTACTGGAATCAAGGTTTAGAAATTTAAAGGACTTGACAAGATCATGACAAAGGAGAAATATAGTTGTTCTTTCAGAAAAGTGATTGCTTAAGATGACAGCTAATCTTGAAGCTTTCTATAGCTACCTATCAGCTTTAAAAAAATTAATTTAATAATAATAATAGATTTACTATGTTCCAAACACATAATTCAATCAAACATTTAATCCTTTATTTTAACAAGGAAAGAAGGTATTATTATTAGTATTACTATTTGCATCCACAGATGAAGAAATTGCGGGAGCCTGGCCCATCTCTGCATGCTGGAGATTACACTCAGAATCTTGACACTTGCATCTTGCTTCAGAGCCTCACTCCTAACAGCCTCTCTGTGGCTGCATGAGTAGTGGCATTAGTGAAGACCACGCAGCATTCCTTTTTAATTTTGATTTATGATTCTTATCAGAGAACTCCATTACCTAGTCTTGACAGTTAAATGAAGAGGATATAGAATATTGAATATTGTTCATTTGTATGTTATTAATAGACCAAAGTACAGATTTGACTGTGAAACCTGTGGCCATCCTCAAATGTCTAAATTACTTCTGAATAAACCAAGTGCATATTGACTAACTGAAAGAGGTCAGTAGCAACTGTACAGTATAAATTATACCACCCAATGGCCTATGTTATATCAATATCTGCAAAAGATTTAGACAATGCTATACACATTCTCAGAACTGCTCTGCTACAGGCCTGGAATTGCTCTTTACCCAAATCACCAGGGAACAGTCAGCAAAGGTGATAAACAGGTCACTCAGTCTCTATCAGCAGATGACTTCATGCCATGTGCTAATTAATGACACACACAGCACAATTAGGAAAATAAATATCTGGCTAAAATACTAGTGTCATGAAACTGGGTTAGTAAATAAAACTCAAGTAAATGCCTTGTCTGAGTAAATGTAGATAATTGAACACAAATGTTCATTTCTAACAGTTTTTAGAGACCTACAAAATTATAATTAAGAAAATATATTTAAAAACACAGGATCAAAGAAAATACAAGAACTGATGAAGTAGATGAACAATACCAACATTTTTTTAAAAGAAAGCAACAGATTATCACTATTTAGCAAAGCAGAGAAACTGAGATCTAAGTGGGTGGGGTTGGGAGTGGAGGGAATTTTACAAGAATTTAAGTCATGGAGTCCCAGGAAGACTTAGCAATTGCCATCACTAAGTACTTTGTAATGAAATAATTTCCAAGAGATAAAAGGATGAAAGGAAAATACAACAAAGATGGAAAATAGGTTTTTTAGAAAGTAGAGATCAAACCAGGTGTATCCAACAGCTTTCTCACAGTAGTTACAAAAAAGCAAATAAACTATCATAATGGTGAGAAGAGTTTTATACAATATATATTTCTAGAAAATTTCTCAAAATCGAGAGTTCTGTTTACAGATTATAATGTTTTTTGTTGTTGTTATATTCATAGTACCAGTTATAGCCAGCCTGGGCTATTTAAGCACTAATTAAAGGGTTCCTGTGAAGTTACTTTGGGAAGATAAGTAATGCACCTAATCAGTTGACTTCAACTAAAAGATATTATATTGCATAATCCAGGTGGGGCTGATCTAATCAGCAAGAATAAATTCCTCCTGTGGATAATAGTTTGGGATTTACCATTCTTATTCTCCCTGCGGAATTTGGACATAATTATCCAGAACCCTCAGTAAATGAAACTTTTTATAGGCATTCAAGCGTGTGTGTATATGTGTGTATAATATATATATATATATATATATATATCCTACTGGTTCTGCTTTTATGTTTGTACCTTGGTTAAAACACAGATCACCTACTGGGCTGACTTAGAGTTTTTGTTAATAGTATAACGAACACCCCCATCAACAAATGCCATTAGAATATTTCAGAGCAGCAGGGGAAAGGAAAAGAACAATAAAAAAAAAGAAAACAGAGAAAAGGAGAGAGGAAAATGTTGTATATACACAGGTTCTCAGGAACCAAAATAGCCTTAAATTTTACAACAATAATACTAAAATTAAGATATGATAAAAAGATGTATTTAATTTCTGAGATAAAATCATTTGCAAATAAAGATCACATGTTCTGTGTTATGGGTTGAATTGAGTCACCTTAAAATTTAGATGTTGAAGTCCTACCCCCAGTATCTCAGAACATGACCTTAATTCTAAAAAGTATTATTTAAGATGTAAATAATTAAATTGAGTTGAGGTCATGACTAGTGTAGAGTGGGCCTCAACTCTGATTGATGTCCTTATAAAAAAGAGACATCTGCATACACATATGCAAAAACAACATTATATAAAGATAAAAGCAGAGATCAGGATGAACCTTCTATAAGCCAAGGCATGTAAAAGATTGCCCAAACAACCAGAAGCTAGGAGACTGACATGGAAAGTACTCTTCCTCACGGACCTCAGGGGGAACCAACCCAGATAACACCTGGTTCTTACTTTTGTCCTTCAAAACTGAGAGATAATACATTTCTCTTGTTTAATCCACTCAGCTTGTGGTATTTTGTAAAGTCAGCCCTAACCAAATAAACAAAGTCTGAGAAATTAACAAATGAGTAAGGTAGAATATAAACACTTTCAGAGGCTCAAGATCTCAAGATATTTGTCTCTCATTCACTCTTACACACAAAGATATAAATTAATAAAGCAGAAAAAGATCAAATACATGAGGAAACTTAAAAAATTTTCCAAAATGCTACTGAAAGAGTGTTTGGCAGGTTTTTAGCAGACCTAGAAAACAACATTTTGTATAGGAACTGAAGGACAGAGGTTATCTTGGAGGCATATCTCCAAGATAAAAAATGGAATAATAGATTACTTCTAACCATATTAGAAGTGATTTTTACTCTTTGGTGACAACTGGGGGCTAAGAAACCTATGCTAAGGAAAAGGCAATTATTAGGTTCATAAATAATCATATAAGAATGGAAAATAATAAAGTACAAAGTTCATCAATAAAAATATTAACATTGTATGGATAATAAATATAAATTTGAACAAAACTTTTTGAAAGTGTATTTATTTATTTTTAGAGAGAGAAGATGTTGGGGAGAAAGAGAGGGAGAGAAACATTGATGGGCAAGAAAAACATTGGTCAGTTGCTTGTCACACAGGGGACCGGGCCACAGTCCAGGCAACTGTGCTCTGACAGGGAATTGAACCAGTGACTTTATGCCTTCTGGAGCAATGCCCAACCAACTGAGACATGTTGGTTAGGGCAATTTAAACAAAAAATTGGGTTGTAACCACATTTAAGGATGTGGGAAGAAAAAGTAAGTGTGAACGTGGGTGTGAAGAAATGAAACCTAAATCTATATTGTTCATAGTTGAAAGTCTTTCAATAATCCTAACTTTACATATCAAAAAATAATATAAAACGTTTGATGGTAGATACCTAAGGAGGCAATTTAAAGTGTTTGTATTTCAGAAATAGGATGGCATGGAGAGCATTTTAATTAAACCTTGGATAATATTTATTTTTAAACTATAAATTTATTAATTGAACATCAAATCTTTCCATAATGATCTTGTTCAATACATTACTGTTGGAAATCATCTATTGATCTTTTACTTTTAGTGCATAATTTAATCATTTAAAATATGTTTTTTATTTCATTTTTAATATTTTATGTTATTTTTACTTACATTTTTTATCTTTCAAGAATCCTTTGTACATAGAATATTACTCTCTTCTTGCTGCTTCCCAGACTCCCTCTCTGGAGTTGTCATCTAACAGGTAGATAATGGTGTGTTAGGTGGGAATCCTTTTGTGGGTGTTCTGCTTAGATTTTGTTGAGTTTCTTCGGTGTACATATCATTGTTTTTTTAAATCAAATTTGGCAATTTTATGCTTACTGTTTTCTCAAATACTTTTTTAACCCTGTCTCCCCCTCTCGTTTTGGAATATTTTGTAAATGTTGGTATGAATAATAGTTTCCTACATTTCTCTGAGATTCTGTTCTTTTACATTCATTCTTTGTATGTTGTTTTCCTCAGGCTGAATTATCTCCATTTACCAATTTTTTTAAGTTTGCACATTTTTAATTCTGCTTGCTCAAATCTGCTAGTGAGTTTTGAAATGAATTTTTAATCTCAGATATTATATTTTTCAACTCTATAATGTCTATTTGGTTCTTTTAAAATAATTTCTATTTTTATTAATATTTTGTTTTTGATAAAATATTGTTTTCATACCTTTCAGAGCTTCCATTATTTCTTCATGTGTTATTTCCTCTAGTGTCTTCACATATGTCAAAAAACAGTTGAAAGTCTTTGTTTAGTAAGGTCCAGATGTTGGCTTCTTGGGACAGTTGCTGCTTACTGATTTCTTTTCTGTACTTCCCAGTACTTTTTTGTTTTTTGCATAACTTTTTAAAAACTGGACCTGTTAAATAATATAATTATCAACTTTTAAAATAAGATTATTCCCCATCTGCAGAATTTCTTCTTCTTTTGTTCTTGTTTTTTTTCTCCCATTTTTATATGAATATGTATACATTACACACACACACACACACACACATATATATATACACACACACAGAAGTAAGGCCTGCTTGAATGTGGTTGGTAGGATAATAATATGGATGCAAAAATTTATCACTTTATTTTGAATGTTTCACCTAAAATGTCACATGTTGTGCTTGAGTGCGATACTATCATGTTATGGAATTACATGCTCATGACTTTGCAATAAAGTATTTTGTCACAAAAAAGGGGTGCTAATTGTGCAGGAAAAAATATATATATATCTCAGGGAAGGTATTTTCTTGTTGTATTGTTCTTTGACTATTATCCCAAATATTTTTTTAGTTACATATATTTTATTGCCCCAACTATTACCCACTGCTCCAGGCAGCTGTGAAGTTGAACAATTACCTATACTTGTTTTGGCAAGCAGGTTACAGCCACCGGAGGCTGTTAGTACTGGAAGAGCTCCAAGTCAGGTCAGACAAAGACACCCTTGCAAGTGTGATCTTCAAAAAATATATATATATACATATATTTGGATCAAATTATGGCAATTTCTAGGAACACGGTTATTAAGTACCTCCTTCTTTATTCTGTCCCTTCCAGTAACTGACAAGCTGCTAAATTTTACCATGATGATGGGGTATTGGTTTTTGAGGCTACTGAGGAGGTGATAAAGAGTAGGAATAAAGCAAGTTAAAATGCTGTGAGTTAACTATTTTTTGCCAAGTTTCAACTTTTTCTTGCATTAACGCTCTCCGGATTGCTGGAACACTTAGAATAATTTTCAGAGTTCTGAAAATATTGATTCTACTGTTGTTTTCAAGTGCTCCCATTGTTTGTATACAGGAGAGAATTTTCAGAGGCTTTTAATATAATATTTTCATTGGTATTTTCTATATCCAGAAATTTAGTTTTACTCTTAATGTTAATGATATTAGGAACCTGTGATATCAAATTCAGTAAGATGCTTGACATATATTCTACCATCTCAACCTAGAAATCATATGTTTTTCAATAAAAAATATTCCATGTAAAAGAACAAAGAATTAGGTTGTGGAGTTGCTGGAGCCCAATGATAATACTGGCTCCTAATAAAAAGATTTGGTGAAAAATTAACTTGTTTATGTAATAGAACTCTTAAAACATTAAAAATAGTCAAGTAACTGAAATAACAAATTATACTTTGGAATTTCGAAGAAGCTAAATAAATTTTCTCTTATGTTAAAGGTATGAAGAGTTTGTGAAATGTGGTTATTAAAGGAAAAAAATGCTATGTAACTAGTGACTGGGGAAGTAAATGATTTTGTAGGCTGCAATTGTTGATTATAAAAATAAATCAACAAGATAAGCCAAAGGGCAACAAATTTATATATATTAAACATTAATAATGAGAACAGCTTCTTGATTAGACTGGAGTAATTTCTAGGGGGAAGATAGATTGTATAAATAGGTTGCATAGAATTTTTTCTGTCAGTTTGAATAAAAAATACATAATTACAGTATTTCTTAAGAACAACAGACTATTCATTAACACAATGGTAAGGTTGTAAAAATATGGCCCATGAAGTCCAGAAAAAAATAATGCAAAAAGTTATATATATATGAGTGTTTGTGTATGAATTAACTGTTACTTTCCCCCTCCCCCTACATCTTGGGCTTTGCTGACCTTGGAGGGGCATCATCTCCTAAAGCTAACCATTTCCTAGAATATTAAACAACTGAAGTGGGAGAATGCCTATATGTAAACTAACCAACCCAAAATTTATATTCCTAACCACCTCCTTGATTGTGTTCCTACACTCTAAATCACTTCTCACCTGCCCTAATCATCCCAGGGTCAGGTAGGGACAAGGCCCTATGCCCCAGAACCCACTAAAACTATTCACAGTAGCCAATTTTAGTCTGTTTTCCCTGCCTTACCCATTCCTTCTAAAAAAAAAAAAAACCCACAAAAAACCCACACGTAAATCCTCTTGCCCACATATCCCCCTCACTCCTTCTGACTCTTGACACTGCTTCTTCTATACGTGGTTTTGAAATATAACCAGGGAGCATCGAGTCTGACTGTTTATCACCATGCATACATGTAACAAGGAGATTTGTGTGGAAGGAAATAGGTTTTTATTAATAAGGTTCCCAGTTGGAGCGGGCTGGGAGCATTTTTGCTCTGAACCTTTTTTTTTTAATAAATTACTTTATTGTTTTTCAATTACAGTTGTCTGCACTTTCTCCCTCCCTCCCCCTCACCCCAGCCAAACCCACCTCCTTCCCTTGCTTCCACCCTCCCCCTTGGTTTTGTCCATATGTCCTTTATAGTAATTCCTGAAAACCCTTTCTTTTTCACAAGACACAGAACCCCCCTTACTTCCCAAAATATTGAAAACTGAAGTCACACCCAGAAGTTTTCCATTATTGCTTACCTATCTTTTTGGAGCTTAAGCTATTATGAAAACAGTCTCCATCCTCTCTAGGGTAGGCGTCTGTGGGTTTTAAGGTTGCCATCATCTCGCAGCAGCATTCTCCCTCTCTCCCTCTCTCTCTCCCTCTCTCTCTCTCTCTCTCTCTCTCTCTCTCTCTCTCTCAGGGTTGCACCGCCAGATTACTTCAGATGGTCAGGGGAAGCTCCATTCACAAGGAACTGCCCAGCTTATGCTTCCATGTCCTCCCCTCAGTCTCTGTGCTCTCCTCTAGGTGAGAGAGAGGAAGTACTCCAGGACCCATGTGCCCTGCCACCATGGATCACAGTGTCCCAAAGGCTGGAGCCCGGCAAGGCACTCATCCCAGGGTGGGACCCTGCCTCCAGGGATCTGACTTCCAGCCCTTTGGGGCCTAAACCCTAGATGGGCATGGCCTCTATCAGTCCCATGAGTGCTTCTATCCATGGCGGGGAAGCAAGAGCTCAAGAAACCAAGAAGCCAGGAAAGCCAGAGACTCTGAGCTAAGAGAGCAAGATTCTGCCCACTGTAGGAGACCGTTCTGTGTGGTGTGGGCCCAGGTCCCACTCATAGATGCACAAGACCCATGCCCATGGATAGGTTCTCCCATGGGGAATCAGGCCTGCAATGTGCCTAGACCGCTTTGAGTCTGGTCTTGCTAAAAAACTCTCTAACCCTGAATTGAGGGCATTTACTGCAAACTAACTTTCTAAAATCCATGCAAAACCTTCCAAGGATGAGTGTAACCAGTTCAATGACTTTTGCCTTTCCATTTGCAAATATCCCTCTTCTGTGATGTGATTAGCAGCATTGGCTCCTCTGTTTTCTGTAAAAGGTAACCACCTAAAGCAAACCTGTGCATAGTAAATGAGGACCATCATGTAATGTGCTGAGAAACCCAAATAAAGGGTCGTAATGCAAGGGCCAAGGTTCTTGCTCTCCTTGAGAGAAAAGCCATGCTGTCTGTTTTCCTCCACCAGACTCAGTAGTCTGTGTGAATGTCTCATTTCATCCATAATGACAGAAACTGTGGGCCGGTGTCTGCATCAGCCTACCTTCTGTTTAAAAGTTCTTTGTCAGATTTCCACTCTCTAGGGGTCATCAGAATTTTTCCAAGGTGTATCAGTGCCTGACATTTTTGTCTGCTGCCCCCTGTCTCTGATCCTCTTCTGGCTGCCATTTTGCACAAAGGGGAAGAAGTTTCTCTGCTGTATACAGGCACGCAGTGTCAGTTTGTCCCTGAAAGGGCATCTAGCCCCCTCCCCATAGCTCATGCAGGTGTATACGAGCTGCCCCCAGCTACATCATGAGCAGCTGGGGTGTCAGCATGTTTGCACAACCATGTTGCCTTCATTTATAGTTTGGCACAACATATAAGAAGACTGTCACGTGGTTGTGGTTGCACTTTGAGATCAGGCAGCCCTCAGCACTTCCTACAACCAGAGCTCTCTGTCACTCCCTCCCTTCTGCAGGGAGGGGGTGGATCTGGTATATCAGGGTTTCTCCAGGCTGGGGTCTCTGCCACCTCCCAGTGACTTCTGGCCAGACCTCCCTCAATACCGAATGATACACAGTCTCTCCTTTTCTAGGAAATGGTGAATGAAACTTCACGACAATCATTTCTGTATTTGCGTGTCTTTCTATATTTGATTAAAACAAATCCTGGATATTCTGAAAACTATATATTCTTAAATGGTTCGTGTATGAGTACAACTCTACAGCCATCAAAATTGAGCTGTTTACCTTGGAGTACATCATCTGTGCACTTTGCATTTCCTGACTGCTGCTGAATCGTTCTTTATTGTTTTCATTTGATATATGCTTTCCCTGTGAAAAAATCATGCATATTCTTCTTAGAAAAGACTTGTTAAATTTGTGTTTCTTAATATATATTTCAATATTGACAAAGCTTAATGGAAGACAATGGATAGCCCATGCCTTTTCTTGAATTATTCAGATTTTTACAGTATAAAAGGAATTATGCTAAGTTGCCTTACTAGATGATCTAATAAATGAAAAAGGTGTCTGTGACGGAATGCTTACCCTTTGTGTCACGAGCAAGGCAGCATTGCTGGAGTCACTCACAGACATTTCTGTCTTTCCACATGTCAGGCTTATTAGTAGAGAGATCCTCAGTAAGCCCAAAGAACCACACACAGGTTACACACAGAGAGGAGCTTACAGGAGAGCAGAGAGCAGACCGAGTGTCAGGCATGAAGTCCCAGTCACTGGCCACATCTGCAGTTGGACAGGTGGGTGTGAGTCTTAAGCCAGGCAGCCACAGTGGCAGCAGGCATTCGGTGGAGTAGAAGTCCAGCAGAGCCCTGAGTGTAACCCTGCAATACAGCCAACCTCCAGCATGTGTGGCTGGACGTCTGAGATCTTATAGCTCACCACAGGTGGTAGTCCCACTCATATTGGGTGTCCAGATGGAGCTCTTATCCAAGTGTCCAGACTTGTGGTTTGGGACATTCTGAGCATTTTCTAAGGGCACTCTTTTTATAGTCCATTACCCCAGTCTTGACATAGCACTTGACATAGCTGTCATGGCTGACAGCGATTCCATACTGGATTGTCAAAAGCATCTAAAAAGTCCCTTCTGCTCTTGTTCTATACACTTGGGGATATTATCAGGAGGTGAGGCAAGAATATAAATTATCAATATGACATAGTAAGTCAAAAAATACAGGTAGAATGAAATGGACAGACAGAAAAGTTGAACAGCAAAAAAGTCTCTGTGGAAGACTCAGTTGACCCAATAGGGTGATCTGAAAAAAGAATTACTATTCTGAACTGTTTACAGCTGGGGTAAAAGGGCCAGATTTTAACACTCCTGTGTCAACCAGTTACTGACACCAGCTGCCACAGGAAGGAGGCAATGTCTTTGGTGATGTGGCCATCGTCTTCTTTTTCAATCCTCACCTGAGAGTATGTTTATTTATTTGAGAGAGAGAGAGATGTGGAAGAGAAACATTGATTGGTTGTCTCCCATATGCACCCCAAATAGGAATCAAAACAGCAATCTTGGTATGTTCCCTGACTGGGGATCACACCCACAACCTTTTTGGTGTATGGGAAGACAGTCTAACCAACTGAGCTACCCAGCCAGGGTGAGGCGGCTGTCTTTAAACAAAACAATTCCTAATCCGAGGTGACACTTGAGGACTGCCTTCTAGTAGCACTCGCATCGGTTTCTCTAGCTTGTCCTTCATTCCTGAAGGAGAATCTGTGAAGCACAAAATGGCATTCACCACACAGTACCCTCATACTCAGATGAGTTGCCATATAACATAATTTGGTTCAGTCATGTAATATATATATTTTTTGGCCAAAGGATGTCAGTAAATCTGACAAAAACAGGAGCTTGAAACACTTAAGTTATTGAGCTTGACCTTTTGTTTCTCACTTTGCAATGAGTATTGGAACAAGCCTGGTCTTGCACTCTGAAGCTAAAGATAAAGGAGTGACTGATCCAAGTGCTACAAGCCATCCCAGCTGAGACCTACCTCCATTAGTGTTAAGTCAGCTCACCACCCAAGCTGTGTGTAAGCTACGATCTACAGAGCCACCTACAGCTCCCTCAGCAGTTGATTACAAATTCATGAATGAACAGAGCCCAGCCAGATGTGCCATGTAGATGCATAAGCAAAATCACCATTTATTATTGGGGTCATTGAAACTTTGTGGTTGTTCACTACTCAGCATTCTCGTTGCATTAAATAAGCTAAATATTAGCTAGTACAAATTATTATAATGAAACATATTTCATAATTCATTTTGGAATTCAGATTGCTCTATATGATAAAAGTATGGCATGTATACCATATCAAACCGAGTCTTTTTCAGAAGGACTGTAACTTAATGAATCTGTGAATATTTGACAATAGTGGATGAGACAGAAAGTGTTATACTTGTTCACCCAGAATGTTTGCACTGCAGCATCATACCTGCTCTCTATTTTTTTTCTTGATAAAATTCCAAGAAAATACAATTCAGAGGCAGTGAAATATAAAGGATAACATTCAGATAAATAAAACAAG